>KL259966.1:26643-61083 GCA_000699545.1 Podiceps cristatus | reverse complement strand
GGTTACCGTTTGGGGTTAAACCACGACATTGCTGAAGCGAGTAAGGAAGCTCCAGAGGAAGATACGGAAAACAGGGCATACCTTGGGCATGAATTAAGATAAGGCTATGCAATCTGCCCCAACTATGTGGTGGGGGACCACAATGATATCTCCAAGGATCTGAGATAGTCGTGTTCTTCTTTGAACCTTCCACCTACAGTACAAATGCTTTGGGTTAGGGCTTGTTGTTTTTATACATCATCTTTGGAGTCTTTAGGCACCTGTATGCGAATGAGATGCCCAAGAAGTGCTGCACTGAGGTCTCCCTTTGGAAGGGAAAAACATTTCAGTGTTTGGTTGGTTGTTTTGTTTTCTTTTTTTTATATTATAGTCTGTTTTAGCTGGAGTGGCTTTTCTTCCCAGCCTCCCTTACTTGTCATGTTGTAGGAATTATTTGAAACTGAGGGATATTTTTCTTCCAGAGGGCGAGTTGAGTGGCACAGCACGAGCAAGGGAGTGCTCTTGCTCATCTTGAACATCCATTTAACATCATATGTAAACCAAGCAATGAAAGAAACCTAGATCATGAAAGATGAGATTGTGGTCACCATTCAGTCCAAAAACCAACCAAACAACAAAAAAATCGCCAGTGAAAACAACCAGCCCACTGAATCTGGAGAAAACTTGGGTCTGCACGTTGTGCTACTTCATATAGTATACTGTCTTAAGTATGAGATCAGTTCATATTACCAAATTATTGTGTGTGTGTGTCTGCTGCAAGTGTTCTGGAAACTTGTTTTATTTATTTTCTTGTAGAAGTTTTTCTAACTGTCATTTTACACTTATGAGGCAAAGGGTAGGACTATAAAAAATGTATGCCCCCTATTCTAAGTAGAAAGAGATGCTGAGGGAAGATGACTTTCAGTGTTGGATCTTGTTAACAATAAGTGTGCTATGGCAATGCTGTCAATCATCCTGTCCTAGTTTGTATTCTTCCTGGCTTTGTTATTCTTCCCTTGGTAATGGTGTTGCAGGAATAGTTCCCAATGGTCTTCCCCCCCCTCTTCTCACATTGCCTTCTCTCCCCTTTTCAGTCTTCTATCAAATCTTTACCTGAAAGTGAGCATCTAAAAGAAAGCAAACACTCAGTAGGACCAAGCAGGAAGTGGTAGAAGGAAGGAGAGCACTATGGCAGCTCACGCTTCCCTTGCCACTGACTTTTTTCCATATTTGGTTGAGAGAAAGGTCATTTTGCTCAATTACCACAGAAGGATGGTTTCTGGGCCGTGCCTCCAGGTGTGTTTCATCAGTCTTGCTTACTAGCTCTTATAATTTTATTGACCTTCAAACTATTCTTTCTGTCTTTACCTTTTGCAGATCTTCGTCACCTTTTCCTTTTGCTTCATCATGTTAGAACAACAAACTCCATCCTAGCTTTCTTTCTCCACTACTTAATAGAAGCAGTGCATGATTTTGGTGCTGCTTGGAGTTAGCTTAAGTTACAGAAGAGTAAAGGGAGGCTAAATACAGTCACCCCTACAGTCAGAATCCTTATTAATGGAAACTAAAATTTGATATTTGTGAATCTTCAACTTGAAGAGTCAACTGGTAGCTGCTGGTACAAAACCCTGTCTGAACAAGAGACTGGGGAAGATGACCGCACCAAAAGCAGCGTGGCCAGCTGGTCAAGGGAGGGGATTCTTCCCCTCTGCTCCGCTCTGGTGAGACCCCCCTGCAGTGCTGCCTCCTGCTCTGGGGCCTCAGCACAGGAGAGACATGGAGCTGTTGGAGCGGGGACAGAGGAGGGACACAAACATGATCTGAGGGCTGGAGCAGCTCTGGTATGGGGACAGGCTGAGAGTGTTGGGGCTGTTCAGCCTGGAGAAGAGAAGGCTGTGGGGAGACCTGATTGCGGCCTTTCAGTACTTACAGGGGGCCTGGAAGAAAGATGGGGACAAAGTTTTTAGCAGGGCCTGCTGTGATAGGACAAGGGGTAATGATTTTAAACTAAAAAAGGGGAGATTCAGACTAGATAAATGGAAGATTTTTTTTACCATGAGGATGATGAAGCACTGGAACAGGTTGCCCAGGGAGGTGGTAGAGGCCCCATCCCTGGAAACGAATTCAAGGTATTCAATATTGATTGCAGCAACTTAAGAAAACTTTCTGGTTTCTGTGGGTAAATAGATTCTTTCTTCCACTTCTCACTCCAGACATTGGTAAAACCAGAGCAATCTACCCTGCACCTGTCCTTCTGGGCAGCAAGCGCGTAACCAGAACTTCCAGCACGGTCATGTACTTGGAGCTGTCCTGGTTTCTTGCCCCTTGGGATGCAGAACGTCTCACTGGGCAGCAAACAGGAGATTAAATAGTAGGCCACGAAGTTTGCAAAAAATCTGCAGTGGGATGTTTAGTTCTCTTGACTGCAGATTGTGTTGCTCATTTATTGCAGTCCCTCTGCAGATTGCAGGACCTCAGGTAGCTAACAGCTGGTGCATAACACTTGCTATAGGAAGGATGCTCAGTTTTACAGTTTTGTAGTGCTTTATGACATCATCTAACTGGCTTACTGCATGGGAGGTCATTATTCCTGATCCCTGTTTTAGGGAAGAGTGTGTCTGTAAAATTACAGAAGGATGTGCAGAAACTCTTGCGTGTCTGTCCTGGAGAGCTCCATGTAAAAGTTGTCTCTTGCATGCCAAAGTAATCTGGATGCAGTGATGGCAAAACTGGGCACCATATGCCACAAATTCTGTTAGATCTGTATGAATTGTGTCTGACCTTCACCAAGTACCTGGCTAAATCAATTGCTTTATGCTCCTCCAGCCTGAAAGCATTGTGTAGCCTTTGTCCTGACACATCTGGTGTCCTTGTCTTTTTTTTTTTTTCTTTTTAACTTCTGTCAGTTAACAAAATAAATATGAAAGTCCTTAGTTCTACATGCTTTTAGGCTGATGATTGGTGTGTGGTTGTATTGATCTGATGGCTGAATTAACTCTACTTGGTCCAAGAAAATATAAAAGATGTTATAGATGTATATAGAATATAACAGATGTTATAGAAAATATAAAAGATGTTATATACCTGGAAGGGTAAGGGAAAGGATAGAGCAAGCATCTCTGGTGTAATTCTGTTGACATTGCAGATTTGCATTGATAGGATGACATTTCTTCTCTGTAAACTACTGTGTGTTGGAAAGTGGTAGGCCTCTAAAGCAAATCTAGGCTTCAGTTAATTTTGGTAGCAAATGAATATGTCATCTTTGCCTTTTACCTTGTACCCTCCTCTCATCTAGGCAAAGAGGTGAAAACCGAGAAGTGAAGGTAAAAGAGCATCTGTCATTCGCTTTTGGAAATAGTCATTTTGTTTTTTTAATATGGAGCTTCTGCAGTAATTAGTCTGGGAGCTAACCGGTCAGCCTCCTTGGATTTTATGCATCCAGTCTCATAGGGTTTATTTGAAACTTGAAAGAATGTTGCTGCAGAGTGTGATGTTTTATTTAGAACAGACTTTCTTGCAGTACAAGCTGTTGTACGGTGTGTCTGGAAACAGAGCAAGTAGGCCAGAAACATTGCACTGCAAACTGTGTAGGCACGCATGAGCCATTCCGATGACACTGCTGTTCTCCTGGGTGTACTCATCAGGGGTCAAGTGAAAGTTCATGAGAAGTGGCTAAAAATGATGCCTTTCTGTAATGCATGAAGGGAAAAGAAGTTGCTGTGGGTTGAAGGCTTTTTTAAAGCATGAGACTTCATTTTTAGCTGGTATATCATCTACTCAGGCCTCTTCTGGACTGCAAACTGTGTAGGCACGCATGAGCCATTCCGATGACACTGCTGTTCTCCTGGGTGTACTCATCAGGGGTCAAGTGAAAGTTCATGAGAAGTGGCTAAAAATGATGCCTTTCTGTAATGCATGAAGGGAAAAGAAGTTGCTGTGGGTGTGTATCTTCTGGATAAAATACACTTTCCTCAGTAAGTAATCTTGTTAAGGATGGGAACATTATAGACCGATACAACACTTGGATACTTTAATTCCCATTGAAGTTAAGCATCTGATTACACTTCAAGAAGTTTACAGTACTCTGGGGTTTGGAGAGCTTCCTCTGCTTTTTAACTTCATACTTAGTATTAGAAATGGAACATACCTGGTGAAGTCTTCACTGGTGACCTGAAGTGACTTCATATAATTTTGTCCTCTACATCTTTCAACATTGTAATAGTGCAGAGCTAGTAGAAATTGGTATAAGTAGATTATTGCCAACTTGTACATGCATACAGACATATTTTGCACGCAAATCTCCTTTGTTGAATTTTTGGGATTTAGTTTGCTTTAAGAAGTCAGGTATGGTACCATAGCCTTTTTCTTTTAAAGGGCAGAGATCAATAATGAACTGCGGAGATGCTTCTGCAATGCTGAGTTTTGGTTTGATGTTATCTGCAGCAAACTGTGGGTTATCACTGGGCAGAAATCTGCTGAGGAATTGTAGTGTGGAGGCTGAACTGGATGATGTTAGAGGTAACTTGCCATATGAGAGTAAGTTTTCTTGAATCCAAATGCAGTCCTGTGTGACTATCTCTTACAGGTATTGGAAGACCTCTTGATGCTTCCTTGTGTCTGTCTTATGTCTATGAGATTATTTATCATTTTAAAAGGCAGAAATGGACTGAAGTACTAAGTTAGGTCTACAGAATTGGAGACTTTCAAAGCACTGTTCTGTGGTTTGGGGAAATGGTGTTTTTTGACCTCTCCCACCCCCAACCCTGCTGTGATTTTAAGCTTATATTCAGGGCTTGTTCTTTTTATTGCTTAATTGTGTTGTATGTGCACGTGTTCACAGGCTCTTTTAGACAGGACTAAAATTCAGTGAATTTTGACTTCATGTCTAGCCTTTCCTTTACTCTCCTAGTGAAATACAGAAAGGTAAAATGCCAATGTGTGATGGAGATTAGGAGAGGGGAAAAAAATCTTATTACCTGTGACAGTGTGACTGAAGTCAAGTCTTGCTTATTAGTTTCACCAATCAAATGTAACATTTTGTTCCAAGACTTTCTTGTAAAGAACACCTGAAGTTGAATGCAGCCTTGTCTTGGGCACATGGAAATGGAAAGTCCCAACTGAATGAAGCCCCGAGCAGCCTGACCTGAGAGCTGACCCTGCTGTGAGCAGGAGGTTAGGCTGGAGACCCTCTGAGGGCCCTTGCAGACTTTGATTCTCTGCTTCCCCTGCAGTCAGTCTTCTGAGATCTCAGATATCCTGAGTTATACCCATGTACTCTATACAGCAGACAGGGTGCCCAAGTCCTTGCTGTCTTACTGTTTTAACAGCTACCAACTTCTCACTAAAAACCTGTATAAATGCCTGACTATCCTCATGAGGAAATTTTTTTGCCTTGTATCCAGTCTGGACTACTTCTTTTTCAGTTTTTGCCTGTTGTTTTTCAGCTTCCTGCCCTGCACCACTGTGAAGAGTCTTATTTAAGTATTCTCAATGACCTCCCCATAGGCACTGGAGGTGCCCCCAAATCTGTCTGTTCCGAGCTGAATAAGTCCATCTCCCCCAGCTTGACCCCCATCATCTTGGTGGCCTTGGGATACCTCAAGGGATACTTCATAAAGTTTATCAGCTATTTTTTCTCTTTCCAATCCTAGTTATCATACATTGGTGCTCAAGATAGGAATGTTAATGCTTTTCTATCAGCAAAAAAAATGGAATATACAGTAGCAAAACCATTCTGGTGACATAAGGCTCAATAATGTTGGCCCACACATATAAATTCATGTAGGCTTTTGAGGTAAATGAAGGATGGGTGGCAACCCAGGATACAACTGGAAAGAGAAGTTGCAACCTGAAATCAACATCATGATGGTAGTTCCTGGCATTCAGCTCAGAAGAACCTATGTCGAAACTGTAACAACTAAACCTAAAAATAAATTGAGGTGTTTGTGTGGGCTTGTTGTTGTGGTTTGTTTTGTTGGTTTTTTTTTCTCTGCACTCAAGATGACTGATGCAATTACTGCCTTTTCTCTTTTTTTTTTTTTTTTTTTTTTCCTTGTGAGGAGGAAAGTTGAGATGAACTGTAATGTAGTGATCCACATAAGCAAATTCCTATATTCAGCCTGCTCATCTTAATGGTTCTGATAATTTGTCTCTTCAGCACAGCTATTCTTTCTTTATAATTAGAATATAAACCTTCTAAATATGTTTGCAATATAGCAGGTAAGTCATCAGCTTGCAAAACAAACACTGTGAAGAAAACTACCTTGGTTTTATATTTTACTCTGCAAATATGGTGATTTATATTACATAATACTTTGCCCCCTCAGCTGTGTCTGCAGCTTGAAGACAAACAAAACAAACCCTCAGCTTCAGATAAAGAGGTGACTTTTAAGGCTTGCCCTTGACCTCTTTCAACCTCCAGCAGCTGTTAATCTTTCAGATTGATGCACATTTTGCTATACTCCTTAGAAGATCATAAAGAGCCACAAGAATCCAAATAGTTGATGTTTAGTTAAGGAAAGCTTCACTTATATTTTGAGATGAATCTCTGCTGTTTTATGTGGTTGTAGTAGTACTGCTTCTCCTCCAAGAAAAGCTGCAGCTAGTTTTGGGAGGGGAAACTCCTGTCTGGTTTAAAATAAACTGGATGAAAACAGTTGGCAGTGGATGGATACGTGGGTGTGTTGTGGGAGGGAGGAGGAGGTTGATTTGTGGAAGTGGTGTGGTATGGGATAAAATCTTGCAAGCTGAGGAACTCGAGCATATGGAAGCTCCAAACTAGGTCCTTGCTCAAGTTCTAAGGCTAGAGCTTGAGGCTGATGGAGCCTCTTCATGCCAAAGAGCAAACTTTAAACATCAGGCCAAGAGGTTTTCAGTGGTGGATCTGTGGTGTTGGTGTAAGCTACTTCAGGTAATTAATGAAAGATGGGTAACAAACTCGAACCCGCGTGTCTTTAGGCTTACTCCAGCTATGTGAGTTAAAATTAGAAAAGGCTGCAAAGCTGCCTACAAACGGAGAAGAGGGGAAGTATCTTGCAGGTTCCTCAGTGAGAAAATGTGAGTGTATATAGCTTAAAGCTGGAACATTTTCTTAGGTTGCAGAAAAGCACAGCTGCAAGTTTGTGTGAGTGAAACCATGTAAAAGGGCAAACTCAGCCTCCCAGAGTGGTGGGTGGGTGCGGTGGCTAATGGGCCACTCCCCACTGGGTACCTGCTGGCTCTGGGCGTTCTCCTGTGAGTCTGGTACTTTCAGACAAAAGTGATATTTCAAAAGTGCAGGAAATAGTCTTCAAAAACTTGTATTTCAGTCTCCCCAAATCCCCAACTTCTGTCAACTTCTCAACTAAATTGTATAATTGTTGTGTGCTTTCTTTCAACAAGCTCACAAACATTCATTACCCTGATTATCTGTCACTTGTAGAAATCTTTTTCTCGTGTGTCTTCCTTCCCCGCAAGTGGAGCCTGAAAGCCTTCCTGATCTGTAGACACTCAACTTGCTGAGGAAACTCTTTCTGTAAGGAAAGTGTAAATGTCATCCAAAGCTATAGATACTGCTCTTGTTCACTGAGATGCTTTAACAACTTTACTGGGAATAAAATAGAATACTAGTTTATTTTGCATGGGATTTTATTTCTTTTTTCACTTAAAAGAAATCCGTTACATTTTAAGAGGAAAGAAGTTTGGCAGAAATTAGGTCTTGTGCCTCTATAGGTTTATGAATAGTTGAACTTGCTCAGCTGTGATTTGTGGTAACAATCTTTTTAAAGAGCTTGAACGCTTTTTCTTCACAGAAAATATTTACTGAACTCCCGTAGAGGATCACTTATGGAGGTGTATGGAAATGGGGAATGCTGCCCTCCAGTCTTACTTGTTTGAAGAAGACTGTAAATTCCTGTGTTCCGATGTGGCTTTCCGGTCTAGCCTGGATGTCAGTAGCTTAATGCCACGTGTGTGTCTATGTTCACATAAGTGAATTGTTGCAGGAATCGCAGGGCATGGCATTACTTTCTATCCCTCTACTTAGCAGATGACAGCATTTACAAAGACTATCTGCCAGACGTTAAATTTAAGAACCAAGACAGCAGCATAGACTCTCTGTACTTTTGTTTGTGCAGGAATTCTTGCCTCTAGGTATTAAAAAACTTCTTGGTAGGGTTGAGTGGAATTTAATTGCTTTGTGCTCTGGTGGAGGAAAGTGCTTTTGAGGCCATAGCCTTTCTGTGGACCTGGTTGTTGGCTGGGCCTGCGCTGTAGGGGGTGAGCTGTTGAAGTCTAGGGTCAACTGTTCCTCTCCAAGCTAGAGGGTTTTGATTTTAACTTCTATGGCATCAGGACTTCAGCTCTAAAGTTTTTTTTCTGATGACTTCCCCCCCACATCCATTTTAATTAAAAGGGAGTGAGCAAGGAGAATTGTTCTTGTAATTCCAAGGGTGGGCTTTTAAAGATGCCCATGACCACTTGTCATGCGTGTTGTGTCACTTAGTTATGCTTTTTATCTGCAACCAACAGCTTGCCTTTGAGGTTAGCATTCTGAGTAGAAGGCAGGGTTTATGAACAGCAATGTTGACTTCTTAAAATGCAGGTTTTGAAACAGTCTAATTTTTAATGAGCATTCAAAACAATAATTGGCTGTAGCTGGTAACTATCTTGAAGCTCCCACCGTGCCATACTTGGATGAACCAGTTCTGGAGTTCAGGCACATGGAACTTCCCTTTAAAGCAGCAGTAAAGAAGCAGCATCGTTTTCAGCAAGGGCCTTGATCAGAGTCAAGAAGGATCTGACCTCGGAGGCTGAGGCCAGCACACACTTTTAGAGGGGGTTGATTTGACAGCTGCTGACACTTCTGGCGTGTTCCTTACACTGCTGCCCTTATGGGTCAAATATTGCAGTGAAGCTTCCTTTGTTCAAGTTGATGCTAAAAAGCTGAGACTCAGCTGTGAGAATCTTTCACAAACTGTATCTTTTAAACAGAAAATTATTAGACTGGAGAAGGGGAGCAGGTTACATCCCCTCCAGTTTTTGCCTGTCTCCTGTGCTCCCTGTGCTTGCTGTTGTCAAAGACCTATAAAAAGCTGTAGTGGAAAGTGTTAGGAGCCTGCCTACTGTGTTCATTAATGAACCAGTTTGATGCTAGCATCTCTGTGCCCTTGCAAGCAGGTGTCACTGCAGCCAGCACCAATTACAGCTGTATTCAGGGGACAGCAACATGATTCAGCCAGTCAAAAACAATAAAAATGAATGAAGCTTTCACAGTGCAGGGATTATATATTTTTAGCAAGCTGTATGTGATGTAATCCAACAAGATAACTGTATTTTTCTGAACTTAAGTGCTTGTTCTGTTCCTGTCAGCAGGCAACAGCATAATGTAGAACTTGCAAGTTACAAAAGGGAAAGAATATGAGAACAAGGTAAGGTAAGAGGTTTTTGTCCCATCAGTGCTGGTAGATCCTGCAAAAGAAAATAGGTTTGAGGTTCTCTAATTTTATAACTTTGTGACAAAAAAGGACAGATTTTTAAGGCCTTCAGGTACTTTTCAGCATGCTGCATGCAGTGCTAATGAAAAATAGGCTCAAATGATTTCTTAATAGTGCAGCTTTCATTCAGGCATTTGTGTATGGTTTGTACTATAGAGTACAGAGCTTGAAAGTGTGGTCTTGTTTCCTTTAAGTCTTGGATTAAGCTGTCCCAATAGCAGATGTGTAGCAGTAGGCTGTTTTCTGGCAGCAAGTAAAGATGTTTTATTGCCTTTTACAGGATATGAAGTACAGTCACCTGAGAGGTCTGCATCAGGAATAGTATAACTAGCAGGGCTAGAGAAGGGATCGCCCCCTGTACTCGGCACTGGTGAGGCCACACCTCGAGTGCTGGGTTCAGTTTTGGGCCTCTCACTACAACAAAGACACCGAGATGCTGGAGAGGGTCCAGAGAAGGGCAACGAAGCTGGTGAAGGGTCTGGAGCACAAGTGCTGTGAGGAGCGGCTGAGAGAGCTGGGGGTGTTCAGTCTGGAGAGAAGGAGGCTGAGGGGAGACGTTACCGCTCTCTACAGCTGCCTGAAAGGAGGTTGTAGTGAGGTGGGTGTGGGTCTCTTCTCCCAAGTAACAGTAGAGAGGACAAGTGGAAATGGCCTTAAGTTAGGCCAGAGGAAGTCTAGATTGGATATTAGGGAACATTTCACTGAAAGGGTTGTCAGGCACTGGCACAGGCTGCCCAGGGAGGTGGTTGAGGCACCATCCCTGGAGGTATTTAAAAGATGGGTAGATGAGGTGCTTAGGGACATGGTTTGGTGGTGTCTAGGCACAGTTGGAATCGATTATCTTAAAGGTCCTTTCCAACCAAAGGATTCTGTGATTCTTAGTCAAATATTGCTTTTATGTGAATACTCCCATTTTACAAACCTGAAGTAAAGAGATGGTGACTGGGGAGAGTCTGCAGTACAGGGACAGGGTTATATTTAGGATGTTTCTCTCTCAATTCTTCCTGTTCCTCTCCTCTGCTGAATCTAAATGGTAATAGTAATGAAAATCAACTGTAGGACACCAGATCTCAGAACGGATGGGCAACCTGGTCAACTGTATCTAACACCTCATACGTATTGTTTAATAAAGTTGGTCACCAGGAAAATTGACTACCTGACATCTCTTATAGTGAATTAAATCAGGACCTAGTGTTTACGTGCTTCTTTTACCCAGGGTGCTGTTGCAAATTTTGGGGAACAGAGGGCTTTTACCAGCAGAGTAGAGTGTCTCTTGAAACTTCCACTTGGAAGCTGCTGTGAGACAGACAGTTGTTTGAAGAACACAAGTAGTGTTTGAAACGGTCTAGATTTTTCTCAGACTTTCTCACTTATTTCTGTACTGTTAGTCAGATTTTTAACTTTTCTAAACAGAGACACGGGTAGTACAGTCTGGTCAAAGTACGGGCTCAGGCTGAAGAGTATGAACAAATTATGATTTTTCATTTTGTTTTTATTGACTTGAGATTTCTCAAGATCTCTCCCATAAATTTCCATAGATGTTTGTTTCAAGAGCAATTTAGAAAACTGAAGTACCTTGTTTATAAAGTTACCCTGTTAATAAATACACTTCAATTCTGTTTCTACAGCACTGATATTGTCTGCAAAGAAGAGGTCATCAGTGATCAATAGATTACGGCTCCAGCAACACAAACCAAACCGTCACCATGAAGCACTTCCTGAGGTAACTGTTCTGTGTTTTTTCAAATGTGGTTAATACCTCTAATTACTTTTATGCTGCAGTGAGTTAAGTGGTTTAGCTGTTACCAGTAGTACAGAAGGTGTAAACTAGCTTATATTAGATTGCTTTCCATTCACCCAGATTTCATTGTGTGATTAAAGCTGTTTTAATTTAAAATTTACTTTACAGTTCTTTATAGAAGCAAAGAATGTGGGAACTGTCTTATGGGATTGGAGCAGTGATGTATATCAAATCAGTAGTGCCTGATACGCTGGAGAAAATAGGAGAAACAGTAACATAAAACAGTGCTTGAAAAAAGGATGGGTTTTTTATTTCCCATTCTCATCTGCTGTCTGGATGTTTGGAGTGTTATTTGTGAAACTGGAGAAGGGGAGATGCTTGGTAAAGATGCGCAAATGGTTTTGAAGCCAATTGTGCTCAGTTTGGGGAGAAATGTCTGTTACTTGCTTCTACATATGACTTACAGTTGTTTCTCTATAAACCAGGGGTAGAACGGGGGGCTTTGCAGACACCAGCTGTAAGTGCAGAAAGCCCGTGTTGTCTTTGTTCTGTAGTCAGTGGAGAGAGTTGAGCACTCCTAGAAACTAATACAGATCAAGAGCTTAATTTGTGTATAAACCACAGAAATCATATTCTATCTGGATAGGAAAAAACTTCTCAAGAGGGCTGAAACATATGCTTCTGTATAGAGCATCTGTCACTATTTTTATCTCTCTTTAGACTGTTTATAGCAAAGAATCTTATATGCTATGGATACTAGCATCATTACCCCAGGCTGATCATCTGTAATGATTTTGCTGCCAGGCCAGCCTTCTCTTAAGTATTTCTGTGGAGTGTTTGGGTCAGTTTCACCAGGTATCTTCAGTCAGCTGCCAAAGGACTCTGTAAGCAGGACATACGCAGGTTAAAAGTATAAAGCAATTATTTAATTGCTAACACCCACAAAAGACAGCTAAGATTTAATGAGCCATTAGGCTAAGTGTTTCTGTACTCACCACCCTGATAGGCACCAGTCAGGAGGGAAAGGATTGGCCGCTGCAGCTCTGTGACCCAGATCCTGGATGGTCTCCAGTCTTCCACCAGGTCCGGTGACCTGATGGCGCACAGCTAGCCTGGCTAACGTCCTTGCGGTGCTTTTTCCCTTTGCAATTTTATAATGTCCCATGTTGGAGTCTTCCTTCTTGGATCCTGCTAATGATTTCCATCTCAGCGGTCCTGCCTCTCTAATTTTTACCTTTCTTTCTCTGTACAGACTCGCTTAGCAGCCTGGCCCAAGGTCACAGATTGGTGCCAATATGGGATCTTGGCCGCAAATCTTGCATTAATGGGACTCTACCATCCTGTGGGTTGGGTGGGAGCCTCCAACGGGGGTTGCAGAAGATGTTACATCTTCCTCCCTTGATGGCCTGGTATCTTTTGAGCATAATGTAATTTTGCTCCTTCCTGATGGAGAAACTGAACTGCTGACAACTTCCAAGCTTCCAGCTCTTCCCTGGCTACAATAAATGCTTTGCTTCTCCTTCAAACTGCCTGTTGTACCCTCCTTTGGCTGTCCTGCCCCCCTGGTGTTTTTTTCCATCTTGGAGAAAGTGTGCTGTTTTGGATATTTAGGCTCCTGAGGCTATCTTGAAGAAACCACCTCCTACTACTTCTTATGATATTTTTAAAGTCAGTGAATCTTAAGGTTTGAGAAGCCTTGGTGGTGTTAGCTTCTCTTAAGTGGCCAAGGTATATCTTCTGAAAAGCAATTACTTATCTAAATATCAGAGTCTAGGGTTTTGTTATGGAAAGTTGTGGATGCCCCATCCCTGGAAGTGTTCAAGACCAGGCTGGATGGGGCTTTGAGCAACATGGTCTAGTGGAAGGGGTCTCTGCTTATGGCAGGGGGGTTGGAACTAGATGATCTTTAAGGTCCCTTCCAACCCAAACTGTTCTATGATTCTGTGGAAGTCCAGTGTTCCAAATGCTGAACAGAAAGTCAGATTAAAGGGATGTGGAGAGGAATACAGCATACCTCAAATAGGATAACACTGTTAAAATAGGAAAACTACTCTGTTTACTTACAAGCATCTGGATTTTCTTATTTTATGTTAATCCTTTGACACGAATTGATATGAATATTATACTTGTAATATTTTGTAAATCTAGAAGGACTATGGGGAGTTCAAGAAATAAACTGGCATCGTCCTCCAAGAAAAGCACTTACGGGGATAGTGAGTATGTGTTGTGTTTGCAGGTTTGTGTGATGGGGAATAAGGTAGTAAAGTTTGGCGCTACAGGTGCAAGACAAGGATATTAAGCCTTCCAGCTTGGAAATCAGCTGGAAAATAAATAAGTTAACATATATTGTCCCCCCTAGTGTTTGCCCAATACCAGTGGCAGCAGCCTCCCAGGAGCTTGCTAAAAGCATTGTTAACTGTTTGTGAAGATCAAATGCAGGGCTGAATGTGGTGTGCTGATGGCGAGGGTTGCCCAGTGGCACAGCATTTTCCTTGCTGCACAACGTGGAGCTGACACTGGACTAGCTGATGCTGATGGCATAGATTATCTCTGTGTTTAAAACCAATGAGCTCAGTTAAGTTTACACAAACTACAAGTCACCTTGTTGACTGCAACATAGAAAATGCCCTAAAATAGAGGGAGAAGGGAGCAGGGCTTTCATCTGTAAATTAAGTTAACCTCAACTGCTCTCTGTGAATAGTGACATTAGTTTACCTGCAGCAAAGTCATGCAGCAGATATTCACCTGGAGACCCACGGAGAACTTTCAACAGTGACTTTCAAATCCAGCTTCTTGTAAGAGAAGACTCATTTTGAGTCAGATTTTGAGCATCTCCAAGGATGGAGACTCTGCAGCCTCTCTGAACAACCTGTTCCAATTACTTGACGACGCTTACAATTTAAAAACAGTAATAAAAAAAAAAAAAAAAAGACCCCTTATGTTTAGACCCCTTATGTAATTCCCACATTTCTGTCCATGCCCATTGCATCTTGTCCTGTCAGTGGGCACCACCAAGAAGGGTCTGGTTTAGCAGTCTTTACTACCCCATCAGATACTTCTGCGCATAGATAAGATTCCCCAGAGCCCCCAGCTTTCAGTCTGTCCTCTACAACAGATGCTTCAATCCTCTCATCATCATCATGGCCCTTCGTTGGACCTGCTCCAGTATGCCCATGTCTCTCTAGTACTGGGGAGCCCAGCCCTGAACACAGCACTCCAAATGTCTCAGCAGGGCTGAGTATAGAGGATGATCAGTATGATCCACAAATATATGGAGCTCAAGGGCCTTGCGTGAAAGGCAATGGAAAAGGTAAACTTCAAACACTGACTGCTCTTCCACAGTTGAAGCAGTGGCATAGTTTTGTATCAGTAACACTTGTTACTCCCCATATTTAAAGGGAGTAAAAAGATATTTGCTTCATGCCATTGCCAACACTGCCTAAACTGTGTTTTAAGTGAAGGTGATATTTAGAACAATAGACAAGTATGTAATATCTCTTTAAAAATTTATGGCATAATTTTTCCTTGCTTTCGACATGTGTGTTTACTGGAGGTGGGTGGTTTGTTTTTTGGGGGAGCGTTGTTTGTGTGTGTTTCTTCTCTTTAAGACATACTCAGAAATGTAGTTTTTACCTGTTGCAAAATGGCTCGATTCTGAGGTTACGAGGTTACTTATCTCTGCTGACAGTCACCATCTCTACTTTAACTGGAAAGTGAAATTGTTGTAAAAGTAACTTAAATCCCCATATCTCATAGGACATTTCTAATGCAAAGTTCAGCCATTGAATGAGACAAAAATTAAAAATATATGAGAAGATACATGTTGTGGTGGTGCCATGTAGTAAGACTGCTTTTAATAAACTGAAGTCCCACAGCATTTGAACTACTGCAAGACTTTAAATCCTAAATTGAATCTGTTGCTTGTGCAGTCTCGTTTCTTGGTCTGAATTACTTCCTCTATTCCTGCCCAGGACTGTATCGCACATCTGAATAGTGAAGAAAGGGGCTGTGCTCACACTGGTGACTGCTACTTTGACATCTAGATCTTTTATAAGAACATAAACTGGGGGATCCTTAATATAACAAGTTCATCTCCAGCTTTTCATCTACCTGTTTTCAGCAGCGGCTGCTTTCCAGTGGAAGGAGAAGTGGTTTTTAAACAGACAGTTCAGTACTTGGAATAACTCTAAGTCCCTAAATTTAGGGTAGTGCTGTTGGCCAGTAAACTACAGGACTCTTACGCTCATATCTCTAACCTAAGGCGATGTCTAAATGAAAACAGGTTTTAGGTTGTTCTAGATTGCTTTCTCAGCTTACTCTGATATGAATTATTACTAAAGTCTGAAATATTACTTATGAAATAATAAAACTTTTTCTCAGTGAGAAAATTAATCTTGCAGTGCTTTTCTTTTTTGTAAAGGGCTTTTGAGAAGTCAGTGACGCTTCTACACTGTAACTTATCTTAAACATCTGAAATAATAACAACTTGGAGTACCAACTGTAGCAGACACTTGGTTTTTTTCAATAAATCCTAGAAATGTGACACCTTCTCTTGATCTACTGCAAAACAGTCTGTAAGCACTAGCAGATTTTAAGCACAAGTTCTGTCTTACTGGAGTCACATCAGATAAAATGAAAATCAAGTCAGCAAAAAGCAAGAGCAAGGAAAGTGTGGAAAGCTGCTGTTAAGAACTGCTCTTATGTCTTCCTTAGTTGCCACGGTGACTCGCTCTCATGTCTAAGTGGAGAGATAAGGTGGATTTCAGTTGTCAAGTCTGAAAAGGCACAGAATGAAAAAAAACCCTTGTGTTTTAAAGGAGCTAATAGCAGGCTTGCTTATGGTAGAAATGGTGATTGGTACCTTACTTCTTGGTTGACCTTGTATACAAACTGTAAGTTATGCAAATAAACCAAAGGTAGTCAGGTTAATTAGCTCCTAACAGGGCAGTATCTCTTGCTTATTCACCTATTTGGACAACTTGCCATCCATAACTAACTCGTGTCCTTGACTTCTCAAGCTGTAATCAGAATTCTCAGGAAGAAAATATTGGTGTAACACTTTCTTCTCTGAGTTGAGTATCTCTTTAGGAAAAATAGTTGTGTAAGAGTTTTTCCTATCCATAGGACCTAAAAAAGGACACAAGGGAAAGAAAATGATGTGGCTTTTATTTCATTCTTTTGAACTAGTAGGTGTGGGGTTGGTGGGGGTTTTTTATAGGTTTTTGTGTATTGCTTGCTTTCCCCTCATGCCCAGTTTGAAGTCCAGTCACTAGCATGTGGTATCTAGTTGAAGTTTTCAGTTTACCCAAAGTATTTGTTCTGTTTGTTACCAGCTCTGAAAATACTAAGGTTCTGAAATTACTAAGGGAAGGGAAGAAGCACCTTCTACTTTATTAGTTTCAAAAATGTTTCACACTAATTAATCTCTACTTCCCTTCATGTCAGTGAAATACCGCATGTTGCATTATTCGATTTGGTTTCAATTGGGTATTAGGAAACATTTCTTCATGGAAAGGGTTGTCAGGCACTGGAACAGGCTGCCCAGGGAAGTGGTGGAGGCACCAGCCCTGGAGGTATTTAAAAGATGGGTAGATGTGGCTTTTGGGGACATGGTTTAGTGGTGGACTTGGCAGTGCTAGGTTGACAGTTGGACTTGATGATCTCAAAGGTCTATTCCAACCTAAACAATTCTATGATTCTATTATACATGCATCTTGCTATTTAGGTGAATGTACCTCACACAGGAAAACTTCACAGAAATTTTAGGCAACTTTGGAAAGCTTTGTTCAATTTTGCTTCTGCCTGTTTATTGTGGAGCAGGCTGGCTAGAGCCTGTCACCTTTAAATAAAAATCCAGATTTCATGAAAATGTGATGTCATACCTTCATTGGAGAAAGAGAAATTCTAATAACCGTTACATGTTCCATTCCCATCACACTAACCCAACATCAGTTGGGCTAGTTGAGGGCAAGCCTTGAGACCCCTTATTGAGAACCACTGCTGTCCCTCCCTTTGCAATGTCAGGGTGTGAAACAACATGCTCAGTTCTCTCTGCTTCTTGCTGTCCCGTATTTTCTTACCCTAGGCGGTGCAGCACGTGTTGTGGAGAACAGAAGTGCCATGACTGCAGCAGTGATACTCTAACTTAGAGCCAAAAAGAGCACAAAAATTCTTTGCCTTGCCAAGGATCCTAGCAGTTGTAGAAGTCCAGAGAGCTCTCCAGAGTCTCTGCTGAGCCCCGTTATTGCTGATATAAATCAGTTGCTTGCTTGGTTTTGCAGCATTCCTGATAATTCTTCCAAGATACTGACTGTCTAATTATTTTTTAGTTAAAGCTGTTCTTAGCAGAAAATTAGAGCTGAGTGACATACAACAGGGAAGATATAAGAGTAGAAGAGCAAGGAATAAGTAGAGGTGAAATAGGTGCATTTACCAGCCCTTAACTGATGCTTGCTAATTATACAGATGAAAACTACACTTCTGTGGCACTTCAGGCTATTGTGGTGGTAGCTTTAAGCACTGGGTGGTATTCAATAAGTCTCTTCCAGACATGCAACAGAATAGTTCCTCATTTCAGAATATTTTGTTGTTTTGTTGGGTTTTTTGGTTGGGTGTTTTGTTTTGGGTATTCTGGGGTTGGTTGGTTTGGTTTTGTGTGGTTGGTTTGTTTGTTTTCCCTTGGAACCCAAGTAACAAGTACTTTTTTCCATTGGATTGATCTCAGATTTCAGTGACTTTTTGTGTGAGCCAAGCTGGGAGAACTATGCTAGGTTGCATTGGTATTGCATTGGAGCTGACAAGTAGCTCCTGGTGTCTGAGTGGTTGGCATCAACTGGGAACGTGTAACCCTGACTTCTCATGGCTGCATGTGTTTCCACTCGTACAGCATCCTTGGCAAGGGAACTGCCTGTTGGTTATGCCTGTGCGCATCAGCATCTTACTATGATTTTTTTTCACTCTGTTTTACCTGAATAAATGTCCACATGAACTCTTGTTCACACTGAATTCAAGCACTTTGAATGTACAAACACAAATCTGTAGGTCTGTACAGCTGCATGTAATACAGGAGGAGAAGGAGCTTGTATTGGGACAGGGAAGAGTAGAGCGCAAGTCTCTGAGGAGCACCTTCATTACTGTAATACTTCTGTTTCTGAAGCTCACCTCAGGATCTGAAGTATGGCTGTACATGACTACACAACCTGTTGGTTGAAGCACACTATTTTCTGTGCTCAGAAAAAAAAAAAAAACAAAACACAGAAGAGATTGAGTGGAGCGGAAGATTGGAACTGGACTCTAAACCAAACCAGAAATTAATGACACTGAGATGTAGTCAGACATGTGGCTCATGCTACACTTCCATGTGGGTCCTCGTTCATGATATGCTATGCCTTGTTTTATAGCTGCTAGCGTCTCCGCTTTGTTTATATGAACTGAAGTGCGTAGTGGCTAATGTAAAACTTGTCTTATTTAATTGCTAGTGTGCTTTTATTACAGGACTTCGGCAAGCAAGAATTCCCTTCTCTAAAGAACAATCCTTTGAAAACAAACTTGTCACTTTTTATGCCGTTCATGTAACAAATGGAAGATTTCAACTGTTGTGAGCTTGAGATGGATGGGTGGTAGAAAATTGAAGGTATCCACAAAGGCTGACTTTCTTCTATTAGCTACCTAGTCAAAACTAGAGTTTGTTTTATTAGTAATAGCTGCTAAATATATTTCAGTGAATAGCAGATGTGTTGTTTGTGTGCTGGAGTGACATGCTTTTAGTAGATGCATTTTTATTAGTTAATCTTTGTGCAAACCACAGCCAAAGCAAAACTTTAGTGAGGAAGGTGGTTACAACCATGGAAGGTCACAGCTCTATCCCATTTAGAGTTTTTCCTTTAATTTGCAAATCTGTCATTGAGCCTAAAGGCAGCAACATATAATTTAAATACACCTCCTTCCCCCCCTGTGGAAGCTTATCCACATCACACAATACAGTAAGAAGCAAGGTCCTGAGTAATGAAATAGGATGTGTGGTTTTTATGGGAGCTACCTTGCTCATTAAAAGGAAATCATCTTCCATTGGCTGTTAACATAAAGTTAAGTGAGTCTTTCCTCTTTTCTGTCATATAAATGAACTCTCTAGGTAGTGAGTTGCTCTAATAGAGCTAACCTTTGGAAACAAAGCAGGCCAAAAGAAAGCAACTCTAATTCCTACAACAAATGTATGGTGAAAACCCAGAGCTTTGTTTTACCACGCTCCACCTTCCAGTTTGGCAATGATCTCTTGTATTTGTTTCTCTGGACCTTCAGCCTGAGTACAGAGCTGGGGTGTGCTGAGGAGGTTGAAGGATGGCTATAGGCTGTGTTTGGATTCTTCAGGGATGTTGGGCTAGTCAAATTTATGAAGGTCGATATCAAATGTCTACTGGAAAACCCAAATACCCAATGTTAGCCTGTGGGCTTTTCCAAGCCACTATTAATGGCTGCAGTTGAAGGCATTAGTTGACTTTATATGAGATTGACTGTTTAACTGACTTATGTTTCTGACTGTTGGAAACATAAAGAATGGCTGCTTGGCTGATGATGGACTTGCCTCCTGGTAACTGCTCTTGTTAGTAATACTGAAGGTGATAACCTGCTGTGAAGTACATACAAACTCCTCAAAGTAGTGTATTCTGGCAAATCTTGCGGCGGGAGGGGGGACATCCAAATATTTCAGAGTTAGCAGCTGAGACTTTTTTGCTTGTCTAAAACTTGATTCCAGTGTGGGAGTGATTCCTCATTCTTTAGGTTTCACTTTGTATCTAAAATAGAGGCTTCCTGTTCCATAAAGACAAGGGGGTTGCCTGCATGCAGGCATTTGGGAGCGTTAAGTGAATTAACAAAAAGTGTGAAGATAAAGTGGATGCTTTTAAAGCATGTTCAATACTTGTGTGGATGCTCTCCATTTAGACATAGAAGGGCTTTAGTTCCCTTAGCTTAATCCTCCTTCAAAGGGGATTAAGCTAAAGTGAACATAAAGCAGATTAAATGCTTGTGTGGACATTAACATGAGTTAATTTATCTTTCCTTCCCTGAATGTCCTTATACACCATGTCCTTCAGGATGTTTTGGGGAAGTGGTGGAGCTATTCAGGCTTTATTAAAGCTATAACTGATTTGAGTATCTGGAATTCAGTATTTCAGAATAACCACCACACTCCATTGAAAATGATAATACAGAGTCTCCTCACAAATAACTGTCCTTTGAAAGCATCAACAGCATGTGGAGGAGATAACGGGCTAATGATGAATACGCATACAGTCCTGGCTTCAGCCATGACGGAGTTAGTTTTGTTTTCAGCAGCTCCTGTGTTTTGGATTTAGTATGTGAAAAATGGTGATAGTACACTGCTGTTCGTTGCTGCTAAACAATCAAGGACATTTTGCAGTTTCCCAAGTTTTGCTGATGTGCAGGTGTAAAAACTTGGAGGGACACAGCCAGAATAGTTGATCTAAACTGGCCAAAGAATGTTCCATACCATAGACGTCATGCCTGGTATAAGTGAGGGTCAGCCAGTGCCCCCTGGCTCTGGTTCCTTGTTTGGTTCATGTTCTGCTCATGTTCCCTTCTCGTTCCCTTATTTTTGTTTTATTTCATTTGGGCCTGTTTGACTGTTCCCTCACTGTCTGTCTGGAACTTGCTGTTCTGGGATGGCTGCGGGGGAATATCCCTGTTCCCCGACTGCTGCTCAGGACGAGCTGTATCAGTTGTCAGGTGGTGAGAAATTGTGCATTGTTCATTTTACTTCTTCTATTATCATTGTTTTTTTTTCTTTTTTCTTTTTTTTTTTTTTTTTTTTCCTTTTGCCATCCTGGTAAAGTGCTTTTATCTTAATCTGCAAGCTCGATCTGTCTGATTCTCCTCACCCCTCTGGGGAGGGGTGACCGAGTGGCTGCATGGTCCGGTTATTGTTTGGGGTTAAACCATGACACATACACACAGGTTCAGAGTATAATGAACCGAATCATTTTTGATCATTTAAAGGCAAGCTACCATATCAAAGCTGTATTGATTTTTGATTTTTTTTTTTTTTTTTTTTTTTTTCCCCATAACACAATCCTAGAATAATCGCAGAGAGGTTGAGGCTGGAAGGGACCTCTGGAGGTCCCCTAGTCCACCCCCCCCTCCGCGAGGAGGGCTGGCTGGGGCAGTTGCCCAGGACCATGTCCAGATGGTAGTGTTCCCATCATCAGGTCTTTGCAATTTGCCTTTTCTGAGATGTGCTTCTGAACCCAAGGACCTTGGGTGGATCCTCCCCCCCACACCCTCAAGTCTTGGTGTACCCCATGGCACTTGACAGTTGGGTAACATGGCAGGCTGTCTTCATTGCCATAGAAACAAGAATCCTAAATTGTGTCCAAATAAGTTATAGCCCATGATATCTGTTTTTGGGGTGTGTTATGTAATTGTGGTAGCAGTATGTGGGCTTTGGTAGCAGCTGCAATGCTAACAGACTTTAAAATAGAGCATTTCTCATGTATAAAGCCTTTTTCAGGCTTCCATAGGATCAAAGGATAGTTCAGGCTGGGAGCAACCAGAGGATCCAACCTCCTGCTCACAGCGAGTCAGCTCTGAGGTCAGACTGGGCTGTTCAGGGCTTCTTCCAGTTAGGGCTTAAAAAACCTCTGAGGAAGGAAGGAGACTGCAGCACCAGTCTGGGCAACCTGTGCCACTACCTGACTGTCCTCATGGGGAAAAAGCTTCTCCTTGTATCTAGACTGGGCCTCTTATGTTTCAGTTTGACTGTGGTCTCTTGTCTTCCTGCCCTGCACCACTGTTAAGAGCCTGGCTCTGTCTCCTCCATGATATTCACACAGGCACTGGGGGCTGCTGTTAAGTCCCCCTGAAGTTATCTCTGCTTCAGGCTGAACAAGCCCATCTCTCCCAGCCTCTCCTTGCAGGACCTGTGCTCAAGCCCTACCATCTCTGGGGCTTCCACTGAAATCCATCCAGCTTGTCAAAGTCCATCTTGTATTGCTGGGGCTCAAAACTGGGTGCAGTATCTAAGTAAGGGCTTTTTTGGCTTACTGTCAGTTCTGTACTTTGAGAAATTGCACAGCAACAGCGCTGTATAACAGCTGATCTTGGGAAGAACTGGCAGTCCTAAGGACAAGTTCTTAACCACTTTCTCCCCTGAAGGGGGGAAACTTTAATTTCCTTAGTCATCACTCTTCACGCTTAGGGACCTGATATGAGTGTTGATTTGTGTTTGTCAGGACAACCAGCCACTCTGCTTGGAGCAGCTGGGTGCAGAGGCCCAGCTAAACCCAGGTGTAGTGGCTCCCTGTGTCCTCCGCAGCCATAAGAGGATGAGCTGGGCACCCTTCTCATGTACTCCTGTTTCCCCAAAGCAGTAGTAGGAACTATATGACCTTTTATTTTAAGGGGAAAAAAGTTTTCTAGAAATACTCTTTTGAAAACTCTGGAGTTAACTTATTCTGTGCTTTGTGCATGTTGGTTGTTTCTGTTGTTGTTGGCTAAGACTAAAAAGCATGACTTAACACTTTCCATGATAAATGTTTGCAGTGTAAATTCTGCTTTTGCTTTAAAGGTGCCCCTAGGCAATGGGAATTTGGGGTGAGGAATTACCTTCTGTTTGGGTGGTGACCTTGTTGAAACAAACTCTGCTCAAGACTCTTATTTTCAGGCTTCTTCTTTTGCCAGGATGTTTGTCCAGGTATGCCTGTACTTCTACTGCAAATGCTTGTGGCGCTGCCTGAAATTTGTGGTCAGAAAACTAACAGGTCGATGTGAATTGCAAAGGATCTGTTATAATACCAAACCTGGAGCTGCCAGAACTATGAAAATAGGTAACTGCAAAATACTAAGTTCTGCATGCCTTTGTACCTTTCTGCATGTGCTAAAAATATTATGACTTCATTCTTATAAATAGATGAATCCAATATAAATTTAGCTTGTCTGATATGATGCTTTCAAATACTGTTCTCTTACAGAGGCATCATTGAAAGGTTCAAAAAGTAAGGTGAGTGAAAGATCTCATCATTCGCTTTTGTGTTGTGTCCATTGCAGTTGGTTTGTTCAGTCTGCTGTTTGCTCACTCCCAAAAATCACTTAAAGGTTCGATATGATTTCTTATTAAAACCATTCTCTACTGAAGAGGGTCTTGTGTCCACAATAGTGGGTGATCTTGCAAAGTCAGGGAGAGTGTCCCGTGCTCCAGGGACAGGCAAGCTGTGGCACTGATGGAATCAAGGGGGCAACAGGTCATGGTGGAGATAACAAGGGTGATGTGCTGTAATTTGGGATTTCTTGGCTTGATTCCTCATCGTGTTTTAGAATTTCTGTAATCTGCAGTCAGTCACTTACACGCTTTGTGCCTCGGTGTTTTTATCTGGAAAACAGGGTTAAAAGAGGCTGAAGGCAGCAGTACTTAAACAGCCAAGACAACTTTGTTCTCTGCTTTCCTTTTAAATACATTAATGGAGAAGAGCCTCTGTCACTTCATCCTTTCACTGTAGCACTGGTGGTGCTAACCTGAATTCTTCTCATAAAGCATTTGTGTGTATGTTAAATAACATCATTCAGCTCAGCTATTCATTTGTCTTTGGTATGATAATTGGTGATGTTGAAAAGCTTACCTCAGCATTCGCAAAACTGATGTCATACAGCTCATAGTTCAGCGTGGTGCATCCAAATATACTTCTAGCACAAACGGAAAGGCAGGATCTAATTTAAAAGCCCACATTTAACCATTTATGTAGCTTTGAGATAAAGCATCAAAAAGTCGAAACTCTTTATTTTTTGGAAGGCATGTTGATTTTTGAATACTGAACTTCTAGGGGCATCTCTACAAAGTGCAATGACATGCAAGAAAAAATAATGTTTTGCTGTGTTCTTGCAACATGTTGGGAGAGGGGGTGTCAAATGAAGGCTAGCAATTCCAGCCTAATTAGGTGGATGGTATGAAGCTGTTTCTTGATCAAAGGCCTCAGTGCAGATCATCTTCACTGGCAGCTGCCACAGAAATGCCATAGACTACAAGGGTGTGGGGAAGTGACTCAAGTTTTTATAGGGCTAGTGCTCTGAAACTAGTCAGTAGGGTCGAATAGACTGGAAAAGTGTGTATATATATTGAGTTGGGTCTTCTGGGCTCTTATCTCAAAGCTTTTGTTTATCAAATTTACCATTGTTAATTTCTATTGAACAGTAACTTCCATGAGAACTAATATGTGTTTAAAACCTCTTTTTAGCGTCTGCAAAGTTCAGTAAGTGTTCACCCTGATGCTATTGAAAAAACTATAGATGACATCATGGAGCTGAAAAGGATTAATCCAGATATAAATCCACAGTAAGTTCATGGTTTCCTTACAAAACAGATGGGAATTACTGATTTCTTCAGGGCCAAGGTCCATGGAGAACTGGTTCTCCATAGCTATTGTGGCACACAGTTCCAAGATGAATTCTGTCCCTCAGCATAAACCTACAATTTAAGCTTTGCTGTCAAAAAGCTGATGGAAAATGAATGTTCTTTTATGGTGACTGTAATAGGCAAGTCCTGAGTCTATTCATCCATCTGCTTCCTGATTCATGCTGTCTTAGTATATTCTTGATGCATTGATTTATGGGGGCCACTTCCCCAGGGATAAAGTACCACCAAATCAGGTAGTCCTGGCAGTGACAGTGATGGCCTCTTAACGAGGCTGTATGCAGTCTTTTGAGTAGGGAAGAAATCATCCTGTTGTAAAATACTATACCGTTTATATCAGTTACATTTTAGAACTGCTTTGAATTATCCAAACACAACTTTTAATGATGCAGCATAGCTGATATTCTTTTAATGCTGCAAGATGTTACTGGTAAGAGATTGACAACAAACCATTAAATTTACTAGCATGTATTTCAAGAGTAAGTGGTAACACTTTTGTGGTTGCCTTTCGTCTCAGCCCTTAGCTTAAGGCACAATAAGGTCTAGGTCAGGAATCAGTGGGAGAAATGTTGAAGATTGTATTATTCAAGTGATCAGTCTGAGGTTCATTCGTCTTCCCAAACTTGAAATTGATGTGCATAATCCAAAATGGGCATCCATAAATTGATAGCTGCTTTTCTATGTGTCAGCAGTGTCAACAGGTAAGGTGGCCCCAAGGGCCTGCTGCAGTAACAAAACCCAAAAGCTCACTTGGAAAAATACAATTTTTTTTTGGTCTCATTACAGGAATGACCCCCAAGCCCTACCCCCCCAGTGAAAAGGACAGTAACTGGGCAGTCTTAAAATGAGGCTTCACTGACCGTAAAGGAAACAAAACACACTGGGTGTCTCTCTAACTTGAGACATAACTGTTGCGGACATAACCACTGTCCAACTGGAATGAAAAATGATGACCCAACCATTAAAGGAGGGAAGAAAATAAGAGAAACAAAATGAACAAAACACCTCCTCCTCATAGATGAGAGTACTGTGAAGTTTTTCTGGGAGTGGGCCCAGAGGTTTTCCAGAGGTGTTGCTTCACAGGGCCTTGCCCACGTAACCTTTAAAGGGGAGGGCGATAGCACCTTCAGGATAGCTCCTTCAGGTGAACGTGAGGCCTTGCTGTGAGGCTGCCCATCTGAGGAGGGTGTCACAGCTCTGGTACTTTTGTGTTGCACAGGATGCTGATAGCTGAAATTCATAAGGAGGGAAAAAAGAAAATAAAAACCAACCAAAAAAACCCCCAGCAATGGCAAAATCAGGGTGACATATGAGAAGAACCTGCAGGATGTAAATGTGCACAGCCTAGAGCCTGGCCCGTGGACATCAGTATCTGCAGTGTTAGTAATCAGGCTGATTCAAGTGCTCACTTCTCAGTGTTGGACCCTTGGATAGCTGGGTGGAATAATTCCAAGAAAAAATAAGGAATTCATTAAAATAGTATTTTGTGTGACACCAGAGATAACCATCTGATTCTCCTCATGGCATTGCCTTGGCTTCTGAAGAAATGCTGTCCTCCAGAAGAGAGAGAGAGAGATGTTCATATGCTTAGCACAGAATAAATGCCTTTTTTTTTTTTTTTTTTTTTTGACTAGAACCCTTGCACTCAGCATTTTACAGAACTGAGTCTTTCATCCCCACCCCCAGCAGTGAAAAATCAAAACAGTGAGCAATGGGGGCCCCGGCATATGCAAGGTGGTGCCACATACATAGAAACAACTAAATTGCTGCTTATATTAAATTAATCATAGTTCTGCTAAATTTTAAGCATCTGCACTGAAGTTTTACGTACAAGCCATTTATTTTATACTTAAGTTCTCTGGCAAAATTTCAGCAAAACTGGGTCAGATATTTCTTTAGACAAGATTAAGGAAAATCCATTGGTTTGCCTACTCTTGAAGATAAAAACCCCTGTATCCAGACTGTCTTGTTCAGAGGCTCTGACCTTCCCTTGCGTAGTCTTTACCCCAGGAGATTTAAAGTCTTGACAAGGGGACATGTGTCATGCTATATGTGTTTCTGCAAATCCGTATGCAGTCATTTCTGTGAATGTAGCATCTCTGCAGAGCTGAACTAGCATTCCAGGGGTGTTTGCGCTTACCTGTTCTTGAAGGCTGTGAGCTGCCATTATTGTGGGCTTCCTTCTCTTCAGGTCATGTCCCTTTCTCAATGCCTCCGAGATAAGTGTGTGTTTGGTGGTGGAGGCAAGTAGGTGAATAACCAGGTGGTGACACGTGCAGTCTGCACTAACTATAGAAGCAATCCATGAAATATTCCCAGTTTTGCACTCGCCTCCATCCCGTGGAGCATGTGGAGCTGAGCGAGGTGGGGCTGCAAGCCCAGGTCGTTGCTCCTGTGCTCTGAGAACTGGCACCACCGGCCCCGCCGGGGGGGCAGGCAGGAGGCATGGGACATCAGCAGCTCACCCCTGTCCTCTGCTTGGTGTGGCTGGGGCAAGGAGGAGAGCAAAAGCTTGGTAAAAAGGAGAGTGGGGAAATTAATTTCCATCCCCTCACACCTCCCTTTGCGAATAACCTTGCTCAGAGCATTTGACTGGCTTTACATAAAGTGCAAACTGGCTCACTTTGTATATGTTGTGTAACTTGGAGCTTAAAAATGTTTGGGGTTTTTACATGGGTTTTTTGGTTTTGTTTCTTGGGTTTTCTGGGGGTTGTGTTTGGGTTTGGTTTTGGGGTTTTTTGGTTGGTTTTGGTTTTTTGTTTGGGTTTTTTTGGTTGTGGTTTTTTTTTTTTTTTTTTTTTTTTAATTGCTCTGCTTTGCCACTGCCTGTGGTGCTCTGCTCTAAACTATTCTGAGGTTATTGAGTAGTTAAAAACATTATGATTGTGTTTTAGTGATGTGCTACAGCAATTCACACGCAATCTTGTTGGGCTTTTCAGCTTTCTTTAAAATGCAGGCTTTCTGTAAAACATGCAAGTGAAGCATGAAAAAAAAAAAAGCCCACCAAAAAAAGAGGCAATAAAGGAAGGAAAACACTGCATAGGTTGTTTCAAAAGGGTTCTAGCCATAAATAGCATGAAATTGCAGCAAGAGAAATGGCCTAATGATGACATCTCTGATTCTGTGGATTAATCTCAAAAGATAAGCATTGAAAATCCTTCTGCTCAGAAAATTTAACAGTATTATGGAATAAACAAAATGTTTCAGCATATCAAACAAGACAGATGAAGAACCTGTGCAGCTTAATATCAGCACAGTCTGTGTTCCACTGAGGAATGAGGATACAGATCTAACTGTGCCCTCCAAATTTGTATTAGGCATTCAGATAATCTCAGACATTATTAAAAATTAAATGGCTTATTCCCATATATAATTAAATATTCTTATGAGCATGGCAGTTGTGTACTGCATAACTTGTCTTTAATATTATAAAATCTCAACCTAAAACTAAATAAGTCTTTAAAGCATTGGAAGCTATGTGTTTGTGGGGCTTTGGAGGTTTTTTTTGTTTTGGGGAGTCGTTTTGGGTTTTGTTGTTGGTGTGTTTTGTTTGTGTTTTTTGGGGTTTTTTGTGTTGTTTTTTTTTTTTTTTACAATGCATCAGGAAATATAAAATCTGCATTATAATAAGAGAGCCATTATTGTGATTCTTAACATGAGACTGAAAAAAATGCTGCCTAGAGGCAGATCTCTCAGCTGTAGTCCTTCAGGTTTTTGGCTTCTTTATGCAAGCTTTTGTGGCATAGAAGCAAGATGAATATTTCTGGCTTTTTACTGAGTTCCCCCCTCACCCCTTTTAAAGTTCACATCTCTGGTCTCCGGGCATTGTTTGAGAAGCTGCCATTTGAATGAGGGGAAAGATTCAGTGATGTGCTTGTAGCACATGTTCAGTGCTGCTGTGTATACTTACAATGAGATTTCAATGTGTGAAAATGCACTGTTCCAAGATCTAAAAAATTCAAAATTTTATTATCTAAGGAAGGCACTAAAGACTATGCATCTCACAAGGCCTGTTTAATGGAATATTGACCTCTTGGGAATTCTCCCATTGTAATTAATGTGTTAACTATCAATTCATTGATGTAACATTACTCATGTGAATTAAACGAATATGTTCATGGTAGTGCTGTTTCATGGCTACATATGATTGAGTTGGATTATGTTCCTCCTTCCCACTCCCTCAGGTTGGGAGTATCTCTTCAGGCATGCCTGCTGCAGATTGTGGGGTACAGGAATCTGATTGCAGAGGTTGAAAAGCTGCGCAGAGAGCCTTATGACTCAGAGAATCCACAACATGAGGAAATGCTTCTGAAGGTAGGTGGTACTTAGCGGGCATCCTTTATTCGTGTCAGCTCCAACCAACCTGGTTTATAAACCTCTTTAAAACATCGAGAGGTATTGTTGCCTTCTTCCACCATGTACCTGCTGTAAGATAAGGCTATAGAGCATATTAATCTAGTCCAGCCAAGCAAGCAGGTCGTTCCCTGGTTCATGAATGTGTGTCCCTTGGTTGGACTGTGTCTAGGCACTCGATACCCAGCTCTTACTGCAGATAACAGCTTTGTGCTATGAGTTCTGGAAAAATAGACGTATATCCTACATGAGTACACTTTTCTTCAACACGAAAAGGGTATTTTTCTCTCTTAGCCAGAATAAACGTGTTTTTCTTTGATTTCTTTTATTTTTTTAAGACATTGTGTATCCCAATGGCAAACCTCTAGCTTTCATTGTGTGGGATGGAAGGGGGGGAGATGACAACTTACACATTTATATTTACCAAATATATTTTCAGATGAAAACAAAATGAAACCATTCTTTAGCTAATACATGCAGAGTGATGAAAACCATACCAATTGGTTTTTACATACTTTATGCTTTCAGGAAAGCCTTGCACTGGAGCAGATAATAAAATTAGTTTTTCAGGAAGATGGTCTTGAAGCTGTAAGCAGAGGGAGAGCTATAGATCTCTTGTATTAGAAAGGAACTGAGGAGAGAGCAAAGGGGGTGGGAAATAGTCCAATAGTAAGTCCCAATATTTCTTCTGATCCTATTTCTGACCACAGCTAGTGCAAGATGCTTCAGAGAAATGGCAAGAAACAGAATAGTGTAATGAGCTTATCTGCAAGCAAAATGCTGCCTTTCAGAATTTTCAGCTGTCTTATAAAAACATACCACCTGTTTGGTTTTCTAATTATTTTTAAAATATTGAAAACATAAACACTTCCTTTGTTTACATCCCCATCTAACTTTGAGATTTTTTACAGCGCATGATGATGAAGCTCTCTTTCATGCTGCAGTTTGCAGTGTAGTGCCTTACACAAGTTACAGTGGGAGCTTCTGGAAATGTTACTTTAGTTACTTGGGCTGTCAGGCACTTCCAAAAATCCCAGTGGGCATCCTATATAAAAGCACTTACAGATGCAAATAACTGTTTCTAAAAAATGTCTCAAGTGGTAAGAGAGTTCCTGTAGGTATCTGGAAGGCTGTCTTTTTAAGGTTGGCTCCTTGCTGGGAGGTGGAAATCTTGCCGAGGAGTCGTCAAAGTTCAGAGCTGCCCCTGAAGGAGTGCTCTAGCCACCAGGTAGGATGGGGCAGACGGATGACTCCTATTCAAGTCTTGCCCCTTGGGCAAGTCTTGCCCCAAATCTTGCCCCTATAAGCACCAGGTAGGATGGGGCAGATGGACGACTCCTATTCAAGTCTTGCTCCTATGCAGCCCTAAGCACAAATTTCTTAAAGGTAGAGCGGGCTTTAACTAAAAGGACACGTAGATTTACCCACCGAGGAAGCCTGTGCCATGGAGGTGGGAGATCCAGGTGCCAGCCTACAGTGTTGGTCCCTGAAAATACCAAATACCTGGCTACAGGTTTTATCGAGAGCCTTTGGCTCTAGAAAACCATTCCTAAATACACTGGGCATCTGCACTGCCCAGAGAGCAAGAAGCTGTGTCTGAGGATGGGATAGCAGGTGAGAAGCACCGAGGAGCTGGCTGTGGTCTCCTTCCCGGCCACCCAGCCTGTGAGGGCCAGGTCCTGGTTCTTAGATGCTCCTGAGAGTCATGTCAGCAATGGTGTGTAGTCATGCATGTGCTTTAAAAATAACTGCCAAAGAATAAAAGAAGAATGGAAACTGAGCATTTGTCTGAGGGGAGATTAAACAGTGCAACTTATTTGTAATGGTTGAAGAAAGTATCAGTTTCACCATCTGCCTCCAGTGTAACCTGTGTATTAGCACTTGTTTACAGCAGGTGCTTTGCTTTTGCGAATTCTCATGTTAAATGGAAATATGTCCAAGGGAGTAATTTGGTTTCCAGCCCATGCTGGGGAAGAATAGGTTGGTTGGTTTTCATTCCTTCTAGATATTCTGCTAAGTGATCTCTGCAGTGGGTAATTTGAGTTCCTAATGTCTATCATTTATTCATGTTTACCAGGAGGGCACTTTATGAATGAGAGAAAGATTAACTTAATGTGATTGAACTAATGAATAATACTGTATTTACTGTCAATGGATGAACAAGAGAGATAGCAAATATGATTTAAACAATGATGCTTTATGCGGTCATTACAAAGTGAAATCATTAAAGTTTTAAAACCTTCCTAAGGCATTTCATGCTAAGTGCAGTTAAAATTGCTAAAATTATATTAATTTCTGGGTTGTTTATTTGGGAAATGAGCATACAGCTCTTTCTGTTGGGTAGGCTTTGTCTAAGTGCATTTCTTGAAGCCCTACTCACCAACTCATGGTTTATGGAGAACACCTGATTTCTTAATACACTTTGGAAAGGGTGAGTTTGTGATATGGCACATGAAGTATGTGGGAAGGTATGTATTTGTCAGACATGTCAATTTAGGCTGCTTTTAGGTGCCTAGCAACATCATATCTAGGCACTAAAGTTGCTGGACCAGTGGAGCTAAGTGGATTTATTCCAGCTGAGGATCTGGCTTGTTAAATCACTTTGTCCTTTTTTTTTTAAATGTGAGATCAATGAATGATTCACCCCTTAGTTAAATATGAAGGTGGCACATGCTATTTTTGTATGGATTTTTTTTTTTTTTATGTTCTCCAATTTGCTTTTCAGTACCGTGGTAGCCAAGTCAGCACTCTTGATTTATAACCCTTCGAGAGACTTGCAAAAGATGTTGGAGAAAAGATTGTTGCAGAGCCTCAGGGACCTGAGGGCTGATTGCCTGCTGCTCTGTCAGTGATTTACAACCAAATTCCAGCCTGTTCCTGTGTCTGTGCTTATGGAGGCAGATGCTAGTTTGACGCACAAAGCACGAACAAAATGTGCGAGACGTTACAGCAGCTGCCGATAAGGTCAGAAGGGCCTTGTAGGGCTGAAACGTCTGCAGTACTTCAGAGTGGTTTGGGATTTCCCCCCCACACCCTCCTCACCCCCGGGAATTTAATTTGATTTTACATTTGGGTTGCTGGGATAGCAAACGCAGTGATGTTGCATCAGAACTTAGCTTGGTTTAAAAAGAAAAGGTCGTACTAATGTCTGGAAGTTTGAATTATGTTTTACCTGTAATCTTCCTAGTTGTGGAAATGCTTGAAGCCCGATTCGCCCCTGAAAGCTCGGATTTCAAAGCAGTGGTGTGAAATTGGTTTCCAAGGTGACGATCCTAAAACAGACTTTAGAGGGATGGGTCTCCTGGGCTTATATAACTTGGTGTAAGTATGTTCCTCTCTAGATGGGTTTCTGTGTGTCTGAAGTCATGAAAACCAGCATGACTCGCAGATTTTTAGCAAGTCTGTGGGAATAACTTATAAAAGTGCTAGGGACTTCATATAAAAACTGGAAGAATGTATTTGCTAGCCCAGTTTTTAGAGGGCCTTCTCAAAGGGGTCTCCATTCTTTCAGTATTCCTAATTCAGCTCAGTAATATTGCTCGTTAAGCCCTTTTTTTAGTTTTTCTGTGACACAGTAAGTTAGCACTCTCTTCCCACAAGAAAGAAACTGTGAAGTATATTTTCACCAGTATCTAGATCCTTAAACAAAATGCCCTGGAAGTAGGCAGGTGGGAGCGTTAAGTTACTGCTCAGCTTTCTTCTTTGGGAATTTTATGCTGAATTCTTAGGCAAAACACTTGAAATGCAGCCACTGATGGCAAACTTCTGTAGTTGGACTACTTCTTCAGTTGCTGTCGATACTCAGAATTAAGCAGTGAGTTTATGTCACTTTTCCCTTCCACCTCATGCACACCAGGTGTCAGTACCATATCTGTGGTTGGTAATTTGGGAATTGATCAGTACCTGTTGTTTCCTCCAGCCCTTAAATCTACTGCAGGTAGTTACATAACTTAAAATCATTTGGTAAAATAATCTCTCCCTATGAGGGGAAAAAAGGAATATTTTTCTGCTTTTACAGATTGAAGGACATAAATCATCCACTGCCCATATGTCATTCTCTAGCAAAGCTCCGTTGAGGATCTGGACTCTTGACTCTGGCTTTGAATTTCCATTGGAGATGAATCCCTACCATATATTTCATTTCTTAGTCCCCTGAGATAACTCTTATCTTGCTTAATCAAGCTGCCAGATCAAGAAGCCTAAACTGCTTTCTCTTGAGCTCACCAGCCAGCATGCACTAGTAATAAGCAACTGATTTTCAGTAGGGTGGGTAGAAAGAGGACTCTGCTAATGCATGTTCACTAAGTACTTACAGGATTGCACTTGTAATTTGAGGCTGCTTTTATCTTTCATTTTGGGGATTTGTGCGATAGCTTAATGAATTTAACATGTTAAATGCTACTCATACTGCATAACACATGCAGTGACCTTTAAAAGGGTGTGTATGGACAGTTTAGTGTGACTTAAGATGCCTTTTTTGTTGTGTGTCTTTAACAATTCACCCTAAACATATATATCTGCAGGTATTTTGCCGAATGGGACACTGAGATAGCTCAGCAAGTTCTCTCCGATTCTCTTCAGCCTAAATACAGGTAACACTTGAGACAAGAAATAAATAACTTGAGGGAGCACTGTGCTGGCTGGTGTTTGGGGGAGGGGGCTGTTTTGTTTTGCTTTGTTTTTTTTCTTTTTGTTGGGCATATGCTTGGGTATTGCCATGTGCTATCTGTTTTCAGGTACTGATCCTGAAAACTGATCAAGTCCAAGAGGCAAATTCATATACGGAATCTTGGAAATACTTAGAGTTAAATGTTTTACTTCTAATTTCATGTGGTTTTGTGTTTTTATTTACATTTCTTTTAATTCTTTTGTCTTTTCATAATGAAGGGAAGTCACTAAGAAGGAACTAAGGTATTTTTTTTCTTTTCTTTTATCTTAGTTTTATGAGACCCTACATGTAAATAAAGATCAAACCATACTGCAATTTGACATGTTATAAACTGAAAGTCTTTGTTGCAACACCGACATCTCCATATTCCTTTCTCTAAAGTTAACACAGACATAGCTGATGGTGCAACCCTGGGTACATCTGAGCATGCTTTTGTATAAAGAATAAAATCATCCTTGCTTGATGTAGCTAAAGCGCTATATTTTAGACCTATTTAGTACCAGGCTTAACAAACAACTTTTGTATGACTTACCTGTAAGGAAAAAAGTCTAAGCAGTGCCACTCTGGTCACAACAGGTGTGACTGACTTGCTAATCAAAAGTAGTCTAGGCCAAGGACTTGTTAGCACGGCTGAAGAGCCCCTTTATTTATAGTCACATACTCTCTCTGCCTTGACTAATGATGGGTCTAGTCTGGCTAGTCCATTGGCCTTACTGTTGAGAGATCAGGTACCTTTAAGTGGCAAATTTTTTGTGTTGTGAATGATTTGTGAATAGGAGATTTTATTCCTTAATTATTGGGGGGGGGG
>KL259966.1:0-26612 GCA_000699545.1 Podiceps cristatus | reverse complement strand
GGGGGGGGGGATATGACTCTTAGCCACTTATATAGTAATCAGTTGCCTTAAAAGACATTTTTCTTCTGCCAGTAATGTTAGATATTCATATAGCAGATCCACGTCTGAATCCTGTGAAGCTTTTGATCCTCTCTGCATTTTGTGATTGATTTCCCAATGGTAATTCTGTGACAAAAAGCATTTGAAACACATTAGTGTTCTTGATTTACGTGTTTGATTACCAAGGACTGTCTTGGAGTGCTGTGTGAGCACGTGCAATTTCTTTCCCTTGAAAGAGCATTCAGTAGAAGACAGATGCTACTGGTGGTACCCGTGGTATTCTTCCTGGTGTGGTTGCTTAGCAGCCGTGATGCTTTCTGATGTGATCATGATCAGTGTAATTTCTATTTCTGTTGAACTGTATTGCTTGTCCACATCCTACATGTGCCACCTTTATTATTCAACGTTTGCTTGGGGATTTTTAACTGACCATGGAGTCATAGAATCACTTAGGTTGGAAAAGACCTTTGAGAGATCATCAAGTCCAACTGTTAACCCAGCACTCCCAAGTCCACCACTAAACCATGTCCCTAAGTGCCCCATCTACGCATTTCTTGAACACTTCCAGGGACGGTAACTCTGTCACTTCCCTGGGCAGCCTGTTCCAGTGCCTGACAACCCTTTCCGTGAAGAAATGTTCCCTAATATCCAATCTAAATCTCCCCTGGCGCAACTTGAGGCCATTTCCTCTTGTCCTCTCGCCTGTTACTTGGGAGAAGAGACCAACACCCACCTCACTACAGCTTCCTTTCAGGTAGCTGTAGAAAGTGATAATTTTATGCTGCAGTCTACAAAGATAGTTAAGATTTTAGAGAATAAGTGAAGACTGCTGTATTCCTGTACACTAAACCATCTAGGAGGTGAGGTTTTGTCCTCGCACATGCCACCTGGTAACACTCAGGCCAGGATGGGTATGAACCTTTTAGCATCTTTAATGGCAACAATTTTTAAACACTATATTTACATGAAGCTCAGGGGATTGTTTTTAATGCTTATTGTAGTTCAAGTATAGTCCAAGAACAATGCTTTCACACATAGCTATCTATAATTTGAGATGTAAAGCTTGCTAACTCTGATCTGCCTTGCCACAGTAAAACTCCCACAGAGATGCCTAAGTTGTAGCTCCCTGGTTAGGGTCAGTTCCGTGCCCGCTTTTAGCTGGTGATAAATGCGGGCAATGATTTCTGGTAAACTTTGTCCATTTGGGCAGATTAAAGCCTGGTTAGTGGGATGTCAGCTGACTGGTTGCATCACACGGCTCTTTTAAATGAAAACATTGATCAGCAGAAATTTAGTTTAAAATCAATCTGTTCCCTAACTAATTTTGTGTTCTTGAAAAACATTATTGTGCCAAATAATAGGAAATACTGTTCCATATTTTTGGCTGTTGAGTGGTTTCTAATTTGGCTGGACATAAAATCTTTCTACCAGAGGAGTATTTTTCATGTTTGCTGCCTCAGGTAAATCATACCTCCAGTGATGAGTGTCATGTATAGCTTTGAAAACACAAAAGGCTAAAACTATCTTTGTCTATTTAAGTCTGAGCTATACAAAAAGTTGAAAATACAACATTTCTTTTAATTGAAGTAGACCATATTTGCAGTCAATATAGAAAATAACTGACTTTTAGTGAGACTGTTGATGTAGGTGCATACTTTGTAATGATGAGACAAGTTTATCAGCAGTGCTATAAAGCCAGTTACCCATTTCAAGTCTCTTTATACCAATCCACTTAGTCAGAAGCAGAGTTAAATGGGATTAGCCGTATCAATGGAGGTAAAATACTGTGTTCAGTCAATGTTATAATATCAAAGGAATCAAAAAAATATTTCTCAGTTAGTAATGCATGGCAATATTTGGATTTTAATTTTTTTTTTTTTTTTTTCCCTCAGCCAATTCAGCAAAGCTGAATGGGAGAAGAAAAAGTTTGATAAGGCAATCGGGTAAGTTTAAAAATCTGTTTAAAGTTGCTATAAACACAGCAGATAACAATGACGCTGTATATTTGAGGGGAAAAAGGTGTTTCCTGGTTATTTTTTAAAGGAAATTTCAGTGTGCACACTAACACATATTGTCTTAACCATACCTTGATTTCGATCAAAGGTTACAGGAAAACCAGTTTGAAGTAACAATTAGGAAAAATAACACCAAAATGTTGTAGCAGGGAGAAGCTTTCTCTAAGCTGTGAATAGTGCAGTGATGAATATCGGTTTAATTCTTCTTAACACATAATGTGATGAAGTCTCACTTTTTACTGTCAGAGCCAGGTTCTGATCTGCTTTCAGGAAATTGTAATAGGGAAGAAATAGAGTGAGGTTTTTTCTTCTTAAGCAGTGGGTTTGGTATAGCTGCATTAGTCATGAGTATGGAACTGGATGTTCCTTCTGGGTGTATCTGAAAATCTGTAATACAACATTTTAATGCCCACGTTTCATTTTTCTGTGAAATTTGTCATTAGGTCTCACACTGCTGTTAGCTTCTGGACCTTATAGTTTTTTCCTCTTGAAATATATCAAAAGTTAAAGAAAAGGAAAGTGTTTTGGTTTGCTTGATAGAGATAATTGAAAAAATATCCAGGACAGTCTACAGAAGACAGCTGTGTTTAGAGGAGGAAAAAAAAAAAATTGGTGAATAACTAAACAGGTTTGCTTTTATCACTAAATGTCAGTGTGGGACACTATGTTTTCTTCGAAAATAGTCACTGCCAGAAATGTCAAGTTCTTTATGCAACAGGCTTACAAATGAAGAAATAAATCCCTATTTCTGAGTTCTATAAGGCCTAAATATACGTTCTTTGTTGATATCTCTCATGAAGCGCAAACCCCTGTCCTGCTAAGTCTGGGTTTATTTCTGTTTCCAGCATGCTCTGATTTAGGTTTTTGCCCATTTTCTGGCCTGTGTATCTAATTCTCTGTTAGGAAGAAATTGGAGGTGACTCAGCTGGATTTTTCACAGGCTTTTTAGCCATATGAATGTCTTCATAGGACTAATTGTAGAAACCTGATGTTCTTAACCATGGGTAATGAATTGCAGTGGGATAGAAAGGTTAAAATAGCAAACGATGGGTCACCTTGCAGACACAGCCACCGTGTGGAGTGCTTGCCCTGTGTCAGAGGCGAGTGCAGGAGCACAGGGACACCTGAGCTTATACATATTCCATAGGAATGAATCTGTGCTGCTTCACTGAAAATGCTGGCACAGCGATGAGACTCCTGTTTTCACTGTGACCATATGTTTCACAAGGGAAACACTGCCATTAGAGTGTACACAGCAGGCAGGATAAATGTTTTTTTTGTTTTCCACGCTCCCACCTTGGAAGCTCACAAGGGAGAGAATTAATACACTTCAGTAGCACACAAAATATGCAGTGTCAATGTCACTGATGTTTCTTACAGTGTGCTGAAAGAAGACAAATTCTCCACAAATGTTGCTGCTGCTTTTTCTTACAGCTATTCTTTTGCTATCGTGGGCATTAACATAACAGACCTCGCATACAACCTGCTTGTGAGTGGAGCTCTGAAGACTCATTTCTACAATGTTGCTCCAGAAGCACCAACACTAACTCACTTTCAGCAGACGTTCTGTAAGTGGTGGTGGGGTGGGAAATACATAATTTGTATTTCTGCTGACACTTTTGTACTACCCATACTTTTTTTTTTTTTAACTCTGCTGACACAGCACAAAGGCCTGTCATGCTGGTCTTGCTGTCCTGCCTTTAGGATGCTTGGATTCTGTTCGTAGTTGTGATGGATGCCACTACCAAATCAAGGGGTAAAACAAAACAAACAAACAAAAGCAAAACCAAAAAAAAAAAACCCCAAACAAACCACCCAATGCCTGAACAAGTGAGCTCTCTATCATCTTAGGCTGTTTTTAAATAATAGCAAGAAGAAACTAAAGGTACTTTAAAGAGCTTCTGGAGATTGCTTCCCCATAAATCCAGCAATCTTAAGATATTTGTGTCTACGTTCAAGTGTGACCCTTCACCCTTCAGCAAACTTGTCCCCCCTCAAAATAATGTTTTTCCAGCCCTTTCCTCTTGTATTCAAGCATCCCTTCTACAGCACAGACTTGCTATGGATCCTTGTACAGTGGGAGCAACACTTCTAATATTTTTCAATGTATAGGTAAGAAACTGATAACAAGAAGTCTATTTTTCCACATTAATGACAATTCCAAAGGTTTTGTTGGGGTGTTTTTGTTTTTCTTTGGTTGGTTTGGGATTTTTTTTGTTTTGTGTTGGTTGGTTTGGGGGTTTTTTTGTGGGTTGTTTTTTTTTTTTTTTTTTAAGTTTGGCTATTTAGATAACATCTTTTGTTTTGTAGCTATAATATTTTCTTATTGCTTAACTGGATAAATGGCAAATATCGGTGTCCTGTGTATCTCTTTCAATAAGTAATATAGGCTTTTCAGAACAAGGATGCTGCTCAGTAAGACTCATTCACCCAAAATCTTATGTGGGCAGATATCATACTGTAGCAGGACTCTGCCTTTTGCGGTGGTTTCTGGGTTGCTGCCCTAGATCAGCTGGCTGGTAGGAACTCTGGGAAGTTTAGGTGCTAGGCTTCTGTCTTTGGTGGTGGTTAGCTTGATAAATAATAATAAAAGACAGGGAACTATCTACATAAATACCCACTTATGCCTCTTCAGGACATCATTTCATTGGAAAGGTTTCTTTGTCTTTTTGCCACGGTCCTGATGTGCCCATGGCCTTGTGAACAGATGTGTTTGGTATGATTGGTTTGGCTCCCATATTTCACAGTCGCTAGCACTTGTTCTCAGGGGGGACTTCAACTTACCACATGTCTGCTGGAAATACAACACAGCAGAAAGGAAACACTCTAGGAGGTTCCTGGAGTGTGTGGAAGAGAACTTCCTGACACAGCTGGTGAGGAAGCTGACTAGGGAAGGCGCCCCACAGGAACTGTTGTTTGAGAACAGAGAAGGACTTGTGGGTGATGTGATGGTTGGAGGCTGTCTTGGGCATAATGATCACGAAATAACAGAGTTTTTGATTCTTGGAGAAATAAGGAAGGAGGTCAGCAGAACTAGTACCTTGGACTTCCAGAGGGCACACTTTGTCCTGTTTAGGAGACTGGTTGGCAGAGTCCCTTTGGAGGCAGCCCTGAAGGGCAAAGGCATTCAGGAAGGCTGGACACTTGTCAAGAAGGAAATCATAAAGGTACAGGAATAGGCTGTCCTCATGTGCCCAAAGACGTGCTGGAGGGGAATAAGACTGGCCTGGCTGAATGGAGAGCTTTGGCTGGAGCTCGGGGCGGGGGGGGGGGGGGGAAGGAGAGTTTATGACCTTTGGAAAAAGGAGTAGGCCATTCAAAAGGACTACAAAGACGTGGTGAGGGTATGCAGGGAGAAAATCAGAAGGGTCAAAGCCCAACTAGAACTTAACCTGGCTACTGCCGTAAAAGACAATAAAAAATGTTTCTATAAATACATCAGCAACAAAAGGAGGGTGAAGGAGAATCTCCATCCTTTATTGGATTCGGGGGAAATGTGGTGACAAAGGAGAAGGGAAAGGCTGAGGTACTTAATGCCTTCTTTACCTCAGTCTTTAACAGTAAGACCAGTTGTTGTCTGGGTACCCAGCGCCCTGAGCTTGAAGACAGGGATGGGGAGCAGAATGAGGCCCCCATAATACAAAGGGAGATGGTTAGTGACCTGCTGCACCGCTTAGATACACACAACTCTATGGGGCCAGATGGGATCCACCCAAGGGTGCTGAGGGAGCTGGCAGAAGTGCTCACCAAGCCACCTTCCGACATTTCTCCACAGTCCTGGCTCACCAGGGAGGTCCCAGTTTGCTGGAGGTTAGCAAATGTGATGCCCATCTACAGGAAGGTCTGGAAGGAGGATCCAGGGAACTACAGGCCTGTCAGTCTGACCTTGGTGCAGAAAAAGGTTCTGGAGCAGGTCATCTTGAGTGCCATCACATGGCACATACAGGTCAATGAGCTTATCGGGCCCAATCAGCATGGGTTTATGAAAGGCAGGTCCTGCTTGAGTAACCTGATTACAGTCTGTGACAAGGTGACCTGCTTAGTGGATGAGGGAAAGGCTGTGGATGTTGGACTTCAACAAAGCTTTTGACACCTTTTCCCACAGCATTCTCCTAGAGAAACTGGCTGCTCATGGCTTGGATGAGTGTACTGTTCACTGATTAAAAAACTGGCTGTTTGGCCAGACCCAAAAGGTTGTGGTGGATGGAGTTAAATCCAGTTGGTGGCCAGTCACAAGTGGTGTTCCCCAGGTCTCAGTACAGGGGCCAGTTCTGTTTAATATCTTTATTAATGATCTGGATGAGGCACCCTCAGTAAGTTTGCAGATGACACCAAGATAGGAGGGAGTGTCGATCTGCTTGAGGGAAGGAAGGTGCTACAGAGGGACCTGGACAGGCTGGATCGATGGGCTGAGGCCAATTGTATGAGCTTCAACAAGGCCAAGTGCCTGGTCCTGCACTTGGGTCACAATGTCCCCAGGCAATGAGTTACGAAGCAGGATAAAATTTGTGTGGGTTTCTGGTGTAGTGGTGGGCTGGTAAAGGTGGTGGATGTTCCTACACACTCCACCTGCCATCCTAGGACAAACCTGAGGTTACCAAATAGACTTTATTGTTGAGAAAGCATTAACAGACATACTTTCCTGGAGCAAGGATGATTCTATCCGAGTGTGACAAATCCCTGCTCATGCTCTTGCAGTTTCTCTCCTTTCTCTACCACGGTCATCATAGGTTTCCTTCAAATTTCCTTCAAACCCAGACACCGTTAGGCTGGATTAAATGTCTGCAGGCTGCCTGACTGAACTGGAAAGTCAAAATTACATTGCCCAGCCAACAGCCTTACTGGTAGAAGAACACAAAGGCTGTACTGCATGGACCTCCTAAATGCTGATCCACATCACCTCATCTCCACCCTTCTGCTCCCTCTGGCCATGGGGACACACGTGAAGCTGAGAATTACATGTTCATTTGCTGCAGAAGTTGAGATCAAGAGATTGGGTCCAGTTCATTGAAGTCCTAGTGCTGGATGTAACGCTTTTCCTGTCAGTGAAACTCTTGAGTCCAAGGGCGGCACAGAACTGAGAGGGTAAAGGCCTTAATCAGAGATTGTAGATTAAACCCACTTTGGAATCAAGTTTCTTCCTGTAACAGGGATGTCTTACCCAAGCTAGTGGTTCTGTGGATCACGTATCATTCATCTTTTCAGGATCACAGGTATAGCTGTCAAACAACATTTCCAGCGAGGTCATGCACACACAAGGTAAAATCATGCATAGGGAGGAAGTGTTAATACAGAAAGACGTGATGCTAACTGCTCTGTTACCTATGAGTATGCTCTTTTTTTTTTTTTTTTTTAGTGGAGAGTAAGTGATGTTCCTGTGAGGAAATATCTGTGAGGCAGAACTCGAATAGAAACAAAAGGCTGGTGGAGCAGCATCAGCAGCATCTTTCCCTGCTTTTATATTCATTAGTTCAAGGTTCTAGTTCATATATCCATATGTCAAGGCAACTGGTGACTAGTTATATTTATTGTGAGAAGCTCTGGCAATGTATAATATTCATCAAATTTGGGGCTTGTCCAAAATGGGTTTAGTCTTGTCCCTGCATAGTGTCGTGAGGTGTCAGACCTCAGTGACTAGGACTCTGTGTAAATCATAATTGTTAATTGCAGGTTTTTCCTGATTTTGTGTGTGATCTTTACATACTGTATTTATATCTTCTCCCTTTTTATTATTTTGTAGGCTACTTAATGCATGAATTTCACAAATTCTGGGTTGAAGAGGATCCACTGGACATAATGGAGTTCAATCGTGTCAGAGAGAAATTTCACAAGCGAATCTTGAAACAGCTCCAGAACCCAGAGATGGCTCTGTGCCCTCATTTTGCTGCATCAGAAAGTTTAATCAATATGTAGTTACTCACTTGATTTTATTTGGAAACACCGTCTCACTCTTGCGTTAGATCACTGTTTAGACCATCACTAGCATACTGAATGACCATGGCGATTGTATGCATGTTTCTGGTGCAGTATTCATCTATTTTTGTCACACGTACTTGATCCCCTTATGCTTCTCTTGTTGGGGATTTCTCATTTTAAACAGGTGCTCATATTGCGGCATTATGCAGTGTTACATCCTGAATTGATGTCTGGGTATCAGAGTTTTTCTATTTTTTTAGACTTTCTTCATAATTCAGCATTGAAAATTGAATTGTATTTCTCTAGCTGTGTTTTTGTATATGTGGAATAAGTAGCTGGATCTTGTATTGTGAAAGCTTTTTAACTTCTTGGTATGTTTTAAGATAACTATGGCATTTCAAGTGAAATATATGTTTGGACCTCATCTAGAAGATAATGTGTGTAATTTAATCTGATGCAAGCAAACACATTAAAGTCCAATTTTCTCCATGCAGCCATGTATGCTTAATGCAGAATTAATGAGGCTTATAAGATACAAGTTTCAGTGAGAAGAGTTTATGCAGAATTACAATCAGACTCCACAGCTGCATGAATACCAAATGGTCTGGAGATGCCAATACATTCACAGTGAACTGCAAGCACACTCACAACTACTGGGTACTGGCAGGGGCCAAAAATTATATCATCATGCTGTTGTCACCAACACCACCGTGCTGAAGCATGGTCTAAATTCCTGCACGATCCTTTGAATATACAGGGGTTAGTATTTTGTGTCGCATGTTGGAAGCAACATGATTCGGTCACATTGTGCTTGGTGAATTCAGGGGAGCAAAAATATCTCTATTTTTTTTGAACTACTGAAAATGTTGCTTTGATTGTCAATTCAGTTCCTAAGAACTGGGAGAAACAATTGATTAGAAGGTTTAGAGCAAAACCACTTGAGTTTCCCAGACTACTTATTAAAAAAATTTGGCATACTGCCTTTTTTCTAAAAATATGAATGAGTAAGTGTCTGACATTGAGATTGTGTAGTATATTGAACAGCATCTACCATGGCATTTCATACCCATGGTATTTTTTACCTTCTAAGCAATCAATTTTAGTATTATATGTTTGTGTAAATCACTTGCATATGGAGATTAAATTGAGTAGTGTCCAACTACTTGTGAATTATATGAATAAATTATATGTCATTCTAAAGTGAAGCAGTGTGGGTTTTATTTTTGAGGTACGCAGCAATACAGATGAAAGCTATTTTACTTTATTGGATCCGGTGAAAGGGGATGTAACAGCTTTGTGGTATTTCCCTAGTCAGAAGAGTGCTCTGAACTTCCTCAGATCAGGTTCTTTATACCAGTTCTAGTTATAGCTTGAGCCATCATTTTCTAAGTAAAAAATAAAGCAACAGGAGTGGTTAAAGTTCTTGGGAAACTCTTTCTTAGATTTAAGCCCCCTCATTTCTTTGCTAAAATGTAAGATGGGCATTAGGACTTCTCTGCAGGGCTGGAAACGTGCACTCATTGCAGAGTTAATTGGCAAAACTCTATAGGTGTTTTGCTCTTTAGTCTTGAATTTGGAAATACAGAAATGGAGATACTAACTATTGCGTATTTTACATGAAAATACAAGGAATAAAACCCGTGCATGTTTAACGTACTACGATTGATTTTGGAAAGTAGTTATTTATAATCATTAAATATCGAGGACTTCTCTGCAGCACTCTTGAAGCTTCTAAAATAAGTTTCTAGAAATGGTTTTCATTGTTTCAAATCTTAGACTCTCGCTTTCTTTCCCTGCCCCACTCCGATTTAAATACCTTCTGCAATTTGTTAGGCTACACCGGTTTATTTTTAATACTCTGCAGTGGAGTTCGGGGAGTTGGAGGGGGAGGGAGGCACAAAGGTCCTTGCTACCTTCTTAATGGTGCAATCCTCTCAGTTGTTGCACCTTGTCTCAAAGTGTCAACTTCAAATAAAATCAGAAAATGTCATCTGGCTCTGTGTCAGGTTGCGTTGCTATAATCTAGCTGCTTTGGGTGATTGTTTTTCGTGTCTTGCAGGGAGATGGATTTAATGAAGCTAAGTGTGAAATTCCTCCTCTTGTGGAGCCCCTGCATGCCGGTGCCTCCAGATCTTACCGTCCCGCCCACTTGTGCTTCAGCTTTGGCCCGTGACATCCTTGCTCTCAAAGTCCTTGTCAAACCTGGGGCAGAGAATGACCTGGTGACTGCCAAACTGGCTGGGCGCTGCTGAGGGAGCATGTCTGGCTGACACTGCCTTCCCTCCTCCCCAGGAATGGCCTCTTGCCACGATGCAAACCTAAACTTTTCTTTGAAAAATGAGAATTTACGCTATCGCTGATACATCTCCAAACTGACCTGTGAGGAACTGGATGCTGCTTTCCCTAGGGAGAAGAAAAGTAAAGAAATAGAAAAAAAAAAAAAAAAAAAGTATAAAAACATGTTTCAAGAAAGTAGAATCAATGTTTATACTCACCACAGGGTGCAGATTTTGGTTTAATTAAGAGTAAAGAGGATTTAGGTTGGATCTTCCGAAAAACCTCCCGGTTGCTGTATTTCACCTGACATCTCTTCTCCCGGCAGCTCCTGCAAAGCTGCCCAGACGCCCTCGCCCTGCGTGGCTCGGGCAGCAAGGGCAGCCTGCCCACCCTGTACAGCTCTTTGTCACCTTTGTTTTTTAACAGGTATTTTTCTCAGGTAAATAATTTACATTGGCAGCACCATGCAACCCAGGTATTTTAAAAAGGCATAGCCGTGTTGTAAGTCTAAGCTACTAATTTGCTTTATACAATACAAGACATTGTACTGGTGCTATACAGAGCATGTCTTGTTTTGGGCAGGCAGATGAAAATATAATTGATGAAAACATGATATTGACAGGTTGTACGTGATTTAAAATGCAGAAATGTTTACCTTGATCTGCTTAAAGCCAGAAAAAAGGGCCACGTAGTGTCATGGTTCAACTTTGTACATGAAATTTTACAAGGGTAGCCTGTATTTCTCTGTGTTGTGGATTCGGCCGCTTCCCATGGCACAGCACTTCCTTGTCCCAGCTAATGCGAATTTAAGTTGTTGCCAGGGCTCCTTCAACAGTGTAGGTGGGCGCTGATTTCTCTCCAGCAACCCAGGTGCTCCGCCAGCGTCTGCAGAGCTGGGGCTGCGCCTGGGCTGCTGATTACAGCTGGGAGGAGAGTGAGTGCTGCTCCGGCTTCCCGTCACTTTTTGGCTTGTAACTTTTTTTTTTTTTCCTTTTGGGGAAGGGAGAATTATTTTAGCTGAGGTTCTTACCAGCTCTTCCGGAAGGTACTTTTTCAAGTGCTGGTGGTATTTCTATGTACTATTTTTAGAAGCAAACAAAGTCCATCTTACCTATGCAGTTTGTCTTGGAGAATTGTATCTCCTGGCTGTTTCCTGGAGCAGCACTGAAGCTGGACTGGAAAATTTTCTGTGGTGTAGAGGGTAAAGGGGATTAATCCGTTGTCCTCATTAATGGAAGAGCAATCTTTAAAAACACCTGTACCTGCTGTGTGGTATGTGCTGTGTGCCCCAGGGGTGCAGCCGGCAGTGATGGTTTAGCGGTGCTGGCTGAAGCACTTTGCCGAAAGCAGAGAACTTTCAACACATTCCCAGATGAAATAACTGGAGCAGGTGGACTGGTGGAGCCGGATGTATGTGAACAGAGTGCTGATGCTCGGGTTAATGAACCCGGATCTGCCACTACTGACCCAAAGAATCACTGGTAGCATCGTGCACATAATGGTTTCCTTTATGCATCATTAAGTATCATCATTTCCGTCATAATCCTGCCCTTCGTGGGCTGTGGTGAGCTTTTAACATTTCATTTGCTGACCTGCCCGTTTTTGTCATAATGTGACCTGAAGTTTTTGACCCTTCCACAGGGGCAACCAGCATTGCAGCATTACCCGCTAGTGGGATCTTGCAGATGGGAGTCATTCCGGCACGAGCTCTAGAGGAACCCACGATCCACAGCTCTGACCCTGGGATGGATCTGACTGAGGTAGGAACCAGTGACAGCCTGAAGCAGTAACTGTGTGCAGTTATACAAATGCTCAGTTCATGTGTTTGGCAAATACTGTTGGGAAATAGGGGAAATCTGTATGTACTTCTCTCATTCGGCTCTTTACATCGTCAATGTGGCTATTTTGGCATCACAGGAGGACTCCTCTGTGAATGACTGATAATCTCTGATTTTTGGAGAACTGTTCTCCTTTGAATCTTGCTAACCACCCTGATTTTCACCTCTCTCTCTTCACTTGGAATTTGGTCTGATATGAGGTGGAATTTTGCACTAATGAATCCTTCAGGCTACACTGAGAAAGACAGCATGGCTCTCCTCTGTACACTTGCATCTGCAGCATGGTGCAGCTAAAAATCACATGAATTATTAAAATAGATGTTTTGCAGAAAACAATCCTGAAACAGATAAGAAAATGAATTATTCATAGTTTTCCTTAGTTTGCGGCAGTGCAGGTTTTCTCTAAGACTTGCCAAAGATTAGACAGGAGTCTTCCTACAAGATCATGTAGGAATATGGCAGGACTGGCTTTGCGCTTTCCCCTGTGAGCAGCACACATAGAAATTAGGTCATTACTTATTCTAGTAAAAGAAGCTGTTTTTCTCTCCATGGATCTATAATTAGAAAAAGAGATTTAGCTCTAAAACCTCCAAGCAAGAAGTGGGTACAGCAGCTTGGATCCAAATGAACTATGGGGAAGGGCAGAGGGTTTGGTACTTGTGTTGCTGGGCCCCGCTGTACTTAAGGACCGTAAAAACACGTAACTAAAGGTGGCGTATTCCCCAAAGAGCTTACAGCCTGAAACAAGGGAGGTGAACAAGAGGGGGTCAACACCTATCAGCCCAGCTGGCAGCTCAGCAAAGCAGAGTGGCACAAGAGGAGCTGGAAAAAGGGACACGAGGAAGCTTCTTGTATGTTTATGGGCAGTTTTTCCCTATTGCAAGGCCAACCGAGGAAGGCACGTGGAGATGACTGTGAAAAACCTAACGAAAGAACAACAGGGCATGGCACTGTGACATACTAGAAATGAGGACAGATGTATTCCTAGTGGATGCAACGTGGCTGAGAATGTTCTTGAAAGAAAAACATAGTCCGAAGTGAGAGAGTGCATGTTGAAGGGGGGATTCATAGAGATGCTGCTGTGATAAACATGGGGCTGGTACAGTTGGCACAGAGAACTCGTCAAGGGCTGTGTGCCAGGGTCCTGAATGGGTCTGAGCATGACAGCACCGCATGGTCCGGTGCCTGAGAAGATAAAGACAACTTTGGGGGCAAATTTTACTTCTGGGGATGGGTAAGAAAGACTGTGCTTCTCAAAAGAGGCCAGTCAGGAAATATCAACAAGGTGTAGATACAGCCTAGATGTAAAGCCCTAAAGAAGGGTTAGGGACAAAAGCAGAGCCTTTGATCAGGGTACAGAGACAAGATGGGAGTGTTCCCAACTGGAAAGAGCTTTGTGGGCTCATCAGGCTTAAGTAGGGGAGAGTTGTTAGAAAATGGTGTACAACTTGGGACTGTAGTACGGACATCAGGATAAAAGTCTGGACTCATCAGCAAGCTCTGTGACTCATCGACAGGGCAAGAACTGCCAAGATTGAGCTTGTAAACAAGATGAACCAAGAAGTTGAAGCAAGGATAAAAAATAGACCAATGGCTGAACTCCGTGGAGAGCCCTATGGATAGAAAGAATCCTCCACAGGACTTGTGGCAGTTATGATCAGAAAGGTGGGAGGCAGGACAGTACAGTCTCAGAAACTAAGAGGAGACCAAATTTGAGAAAACAGCCATGGTCACCTCTGCCAAAGGCATTTGACGGCTGAGTGCTCTTTTCCCTGGTGATGTGCACTATTCTGAGCAGGTTACCTTTAATTCATCCAGCAGGGTGCAGTGCCCATCCCACCACAGGGCCAATCACCAGCGCATACACCCAGCAAAAACAGTATCAAAATCCTCAAAAACAGTGAATCAGCTCAGCCCCTGAGCTTTTGTCACCTGTCCTTGTCAAACCGGGTCATCCTTCTGGCAAGACTTACTAAGCAAGCATTACCCAAGCACACGAGCCCTCCTTGCCCGTGCGAGGGCAGGTATGAGTTTTGCTGAGTTGCAGACTGACTCCTGGGAATGACTTGATCTTTTTGAGTCAACTCGGTTCTAGCCGATGGGAATGGCACGTGTTTTTGCACCTTGTGACTCTGACCTCTCAGGCTGTGAAACCTGCCTGCTCACCCCGGTGAAGCCGTCCCTGCCTGATGTGCTGGATGGGGGGGATGCCAAAGGGGCAGGTTACCGACTCTAAATCACTGAGTCACTTTGCAAGTTCTTTTCCTTTGGTGGAAATGATACCAGATGTCCAAACTGTCTGGTTAATTTTGTAGCATCTTTCTACTGAACTGTGGTTGTCACAACGTCATGGTGTGAGACTTGGGCTGCAAGGCTGAGTAGTGATAGTTGGAGGATATTAGTACTGTTTCTTTTATTTTTCTTCTATCAGGGAACTAATCTGAATTGTTCTTGGGTAACAGCTGCTCAAATAGAAAATGTTATATAAAATCAAAGGACCACAAGAAGACATGCACATGCAGTTTGCTGCTTCTCTTTGATAGGGATATTTGTGATGTTGATTTGGCTCTGGATGGTCTCACACGTTCCTTTAAGTTGTTGTGACTAAGCCGTCATCTGCTTCTTCACCTTTTCCCAGTTTTCCATTCACGTTGGTTGGTCGGTTTGAATTTAAGCCAACTGACATACACTGTGCCTCTAGTTTCCACATCTCTGTCCCCACTGTCCCTTCAGCTTCTCTCCCTCTCACCCTTTGTCGCACACATTTGGCAGAGAACCATTTTGCAGAGGATGTGGGTGTCACTTCTCAGTAGGTCTGTGGCCAAAAAAGAGCAGAAAAAGAACGGTGGGAGCAGAGGTCTGAGCAGGCGCCAGCTGACCCGGTGAGCACCCTCCTCCCATCCTGCCCTGGCCCAGCTTGCAGGGGGCCACCGTGACACCAGGGGTAGGAGGGTTGCTCTAAGCTTGGCCATCTCAAGGCTGCTGCCTCCAACTGCTTTGCCCCTTTCATGAGGGCTATGGGGAAGGGGCATGAGCATGTGGCTGCATGGGGAACACAGAGCTTCTCTATCTCGGCTGCTAATTTAGTGCATGGGGTTGTTCTGTCCCGAAAGCACCCTGAAACTCTCACCAGGGTCCCTCTAGGGAAAATCAGCTTCTTCTGTCTCGCAGAACGGAATTTATTTTATTTTTCAACAATACCTGAGACAGGCCTCAGTTAGTGTAAGTCGTGCCTGTCCACTGCAAAGCTGTCTGCTATGAAGCTGTGCAAATTTACACCAGCTCCAAATCTGACCAGAAGAGATGAATTCAGCAACAGCAAAGAAAAGGGTACCCTGAGCCCCAGCAAAGATTTATAATCCCTGCATGGTGCTCTACTTTCATTTGTTGGATAAAAAGGCAGGTCTGAGGGAGATGTGAACATCATCTACTGAATGGGTCAGAAAGCCTTCCCTGATCAGTGGCATGAGTGCCCTTTTATTAAAAGCTAGACTAAGCATTCATATCCTGGGAGACTGTTTTGAAAAGCTAGTCAGTGGCTGTCTTATCATGTAGCTTTTGGAGCACTAAACTCATTTCTGATTCCAATAGAGATCCAAAAGCTACAGAGAGGTTGTGCAGTGCATTTGGGAACCTGCAGCAGTTCAAGTTATTTTGGAGCTGTCTGAACTGCAAATCAGAGAGAGAGATGCTGGCATTTAAATGTTTTCTTCTATATTCTTAATTTGCACCTATAAATGCAAATTAAGCATGGCTGTCTAGCAACAGTATCTTTTGTGATCCTCTTACATTTATTATGAACATCTATAATGACTGCCTGTGAGTATCATACATAATGGTAATTAACTTCTATACCACAGTTTGGTTCCATTATTGTTCAGGCAGAGAAATGACAGCTCCGGCACACGTGAATGGTGGGAGTTAGAGACTCCCTTCCTCCCAGAGAGAGAAATGCTTTGACGTAGAGCATTGTGGGAGGCAGGGCAGCCTATGCCATTTCGGTTAGGTCATCTGTGATGCTACTGAAAATGTAATCAATAATATAGCCCTAATATCAAATGCCTAAACTTCAGAGAGGGAAATAAGCAATAGCAAAAATGTCCATAAGACCATGTAGTTATCTAAAAACTAGTCTGAAATACCCACAAGCAGTGGGGAACTGCAGACTAATGCTTTGCCGTGCATAGGCAGTGGGACTTCTACATTTCTTGTATTCTGTCAGGAGTTAATTCCAGGATACTTCAGCTCACTGCTCTTAGGATCAAAGCAGTTATAGTAATTATTTTTTTCTTCATATTAAACTACCTGTAACAAACACTGCAATGGGAAAAAGTGCTGTGTTCTAGAGAGAGTAATTTTTTCCTAACAAGCCCACATAATATCAATGTATCTCAGCAAGCTGCTATTATATGACTGATACTCAATAGCCACATTCCAGACAGGACAAGTAACACTTTGCACATCAGAAGGAATTCAGTTTCACAAATCCCAATAGATGGACAAATAATACCAACTTATATTTGGGGGAAATGAGGTGCAACGGAAAATAAGTTAGGTTTTCATTATGCTAGTGCGTGAGAGTGGCTTGAATTCCCAAGCTCTCCTTCTTTGTTTCAGCCATGAGAAAGCCTTCTGCAAAAAAACAAATATGATTCCCTCTGAGAATGAAATATCTTGTTGGGGCTGTTAACAGCTACTTCCTGACATGGCTGAAGTTTATGTTGCTCAATGCACATGCCAAGCATGAAAGACATTGTTTTGTCTTGTTTAAGGCTATCACATCATAATTCTGCAACACTTGAAATCTGACATTAATTGACTTCTAAATGTAGAAAGTCAGATCCCCCAGGCAGAAGGGGCAGCTTCGTCTGTTTAATACCTGGTACGTTTTTCAGTTTCTAACAATAACGAGCTAACCATCATGCCAATGCCGCCTTTGGATTTTGTCTTCTTGCCTATTTCTTTCAACTGCATTCTACCTGCTGAAACCAAAGTCCCATTCCCCCTTCAAAACTCTTCTTCTTGCGAGGTCGCTGTAACCTAGTCTTCACTATTGATAGTGACTTCACTATCTGACTGTACAATAAATTTGAGGTCATAAGAGGAAAAACCACAAAAGACAACCTCAAAGCCATGAGCACCAAGATTTTTAAGAACAGCATCACATTGGTTGCCTTCTAGTTGACCCTCTGGAGTTATAACCAAGGAACCTTCTGGGGTAAAAGCAAGAGCTTTCTGATCTTGTGCAGAAAAAGAAAAGAAAAGAAAAGAAAAGAAAAGAAAAGAAAAGAAAAGAAAAGAAAAGAAAAGAAAAGAAAAGAAAAGAAAAGAAAAGAAAAGAAAAGAAAAGAAAAGAAAAGAAAAGAAAAGAAAAGAAAAGAAAAGAAAAGAAAAGAAAAGAAAAGAAAAGAAAAACCCAGAGGGTTGGGACCCCCCCGCTTCCCTCCCACGCCGCGGCTTCAGCACCCTGGACAGCGCCAGGCAACGCCGGGCCAGGCCAGGATGGGCTGGGCTTGGGTCGGGTCGGGTCGGGCTGGGCCGGGCAGGGCCAGGCCAGGCTGGGCTGGGCTGGGCTGGGCAGGGCCACCGCCGCTCTCAGTGCTGGTGGGTCCACCGGGTCTCTAAGGCAAAAACTAACACTATCTCCTAGCTCCCTGATACTCCTGCAGCTACCCCTGTGGTTCAACCCCTTGCTGCTAGTTGACTGCTGGAACAATAGTAGTAGGGATTCTTCTTAACACTCTCCAAGAAAACACCATTAGTAAAATTAGGTTGATTATACTTAAGTTTCTGGTGGAAATCAGAGTTTGACAATGACATTGAAGCTGTGCCCCTTCAGGGGTTTGGAACCGTATTAGGAATTGTCTTCTTGTGACAGTTCAAGGAGCATCTGGATGATGCTCTTAGTGATATGGTTTAGTTTTGCTCCTTTGAGGAGCAGGGAGTTGGACCCAATGATCCTTATAGGTCCTCTTTCAACTTGAGATATTCTATGATTCTGTACTATGATTCTATGTCAGGTTGCCTGGACAGGAGTCGGCTGTTGTGAATGCCCTCACCTTGGAGAAAGACTGCTGAGAATCCTGCACCCCAAGGCCCAGGACAGCTCAAAGGGGCTGCAGCAGCCTGGAGGAAATAAAAACTTCTGTAGCACTTGTCTTCCCTGAGGCAAGAATTTTCTATTCTAGGAAACCCTCTAAGGCTCTAAGTCACCTAAACACTTTCTAAATTCAAGAAAAGTGCAGAATGTCCTATTCACGTGCTTGTTGCTAGTTCCCATAAGCAAATTGCAACAACTTTCTCTTAGCATTTTTTTTCCATCATAAGATTTCCTCCTTTTCATTGGGCTGGGCTGGTGAGTCTGTGACCTCTTAAGCACTAAAAGAAGGGCAGGCCTTTGGTATTCGCTTTCATGAGAAACCTTTATCCTCAAGAGACAGTGTCCCTCTCCAAGCTAGGAGAGCTGTTATAAACAACGTTTAATAGCTGTTTGAACCCATTCTTAAAAACCACTGACAGCATTTCTTGATATTAGTAGCCCCACATAACAGTGTAGAATAGTACTCAACTGTACCCTCTTTTAGTTAGACTAAGAAAACTGCTCTGAAATCTTTGTTAACATTCAATCCCATTACTTTGAGTGCATGGAAAATAGTTTACTGGTTTCTTCTTTGCTGCTATGTTGTATATATGTGAAGGCTCTTCTACCTCTTAACAAACTTTTCTCTTGCTCAGCCTGTCCCCACTCCCAGTGAGGCACCCAGTCCTGCTGCTGTGGCTGCCACCAGCTGCCCCTGGCCTGCCCTGCTCCTTGGCGGGCATGGTGGGACGAGCCCTGGCTGCCAGGCCCTGCCCTGCCGCCCCAGGGAGCCCCTGGCCTCCACGGTGCCCTGACAAGAGATAAAACAAGGAGCAATAACTCTTGAGAATACATTCTCAGTTTTAGCAATCTGTGGGTTAAGCTTCCTATGGAGCCAGCAAATCTGTCCTCGTATTTAACAGGTCTTGATGGGTTTTTTCCTTCCACAGATTTGTCCAAACATTTTTAAACCTGTCATCTGTTCTGTTTTCTTTCCGATCACTTTGTACTTCTGAGTTTAACAGTCCAATTTTACTCTGTGAAATGCCTTTCTTCATTTTATATGTCGCTATTATGTTTGCTATTTATTTGATGGGCTGAGAAAGTGTAAAGAGTCAGTGCACATGCCCTTTCTTACCACTCATATCCTTTCTTCAGTCACCCTTTTTTCCAAGTTAAAGAGATCTAGTCTGCTTAATTTCTTCTCAAGCTGAAGTTGTCACAAAGTTGTTTGTTATTTTATTGCCCTCTCTGTAGTTTTCCAACACAGATCATGTGTTCAGGGAGCTCTCTGCAGTAATTCCTGGATCTTTCCTGTCTGCCTGTGTCTGCTGTGCTCATTTGTTTTGTGTGTTGAAGTGATTTTTCTCCCTGTGTGTCCTATTTCACATTTGTCAACCTTTAATGCCATCTGCCATTTTATCACTTAGCATTCGGCATTGAGATGACACTATACAGTGCTTCATCTATGACATTTGTACCACCAGAAAATTTTGCAATCCTCATGCTTTTCCTGCAAGTATGTTAAACAATGCAGTCTCTTATGGACCTCCTTTTGTTATGCTATTTCACTGTTCACTGCCATCTTCTTTCTGTTGTTCAACCAGTTAAAGGGAGAACTTCCCTTTCTATCCCATGGCAGTTTAGGGTTTTTATCATCAGCTCAATTTTGCTGACACATTCACTGACCCTTTCAGAGTTGTAATAGATACCAAAAGCAGGATTTCCCTTTGCAGAAGCCTTGCTTATTTTTTTCCACTTACATGCCTTTGAATTCTATCTGTTTGTTTGCTTTTCTGTGGTTTGTTTTTTTTGGTTTGTTTTTTTTTTTTTTTTTGCAATACAGAAACGAAACTTCCTGGTCTGTCACTCCCCAGCTATCCTCCACAGCCCTCTTGAAAACTGATATTGCGTCTGCCACCTTCTGTTCTGCTGGTACCAGTCTGACGTGAGCAATGAGTTACACGCCACGAGGCATGCAATTTCATATCTGAGCCCCTTTAAAATCACTGGGTGAATATCGTCCGGTCCTGCTGATATATGACTGTTCATTCTGTTGACTTCTGGCCCTTCAGCTGAGACCATTGATCCTGCTCATCACCTGCAGATAAAAATTCTAGCATGGAAACCTTCCCGAGCCCTTCCACAGTGAGCATTGCCGCGGGTAATTAGTATACTTTTCCTGTATCAGACTTCTATTCCCCGAGCACTCCCGTTCTTTCATCATCTGCAGGCCCTGCAGTCTCTGTGGCAGGTTTGCTGTTTATGATGTGTTTTATTATTAGCTTTTAATGCTTCTGGCCTTGTGTTACTCAACACTTTTTCTTGCCCTCCTTATGTATTTTTATTTAACTTTTCTGAGTTCTTTGGATGATTCTTCTTCTGGCCTTCCCATTCCCATAAGGATGTTTCGCTCGGGCACATCACACCACCATTTTTCAAAGCTAACATTTGATCCTGACCCTGTGCGCTGTTCATAGCTGCACAGCTTCTTCTGTGATGTCTGACTGCCCAAGAAACAATAATTTAAGTTGTTAAAAAATGTAGCATGAATTAGAGCCCAGTCTGACATTTCCCCACTGTGTGGAGGAGGTGGGTAACTGAAGTTTTCTGTGACCACTGTGCTGCTTTACAGCCTCACTGGTGTCCTGTAGCGTGTCATATTCTCGTTGACAGTTTAGTCCTAATTGCACTTTTCCTATTTTTAAAATGTCAGACCAGAGGGGTACTATATTATTTTTTTTGAACACTTAGTTTATTTTTCTAAAGCTTTCTTTGATGTATGCTGCACCTTCCTTATTGATATCGTCATCTTTGTCTTTCTGATACCTGCATTACCACTGTGTCCTACTGGTTGTCTCACAGTCACCACCTGTCTTATAGGCCAGTTCTGATTACCAACCAGATGTTCCAGTCTACCCAACTTCATTTAGGAATTAGTAACATTTCCAGAAAAAAATGTCTGTTTAACTTTGGGCTTGATCTGATTCTGGCTAAATAGGCGCTTTTTTTTTTTTTTTTTTTTTTTTGTTGAAATTGCTGTTTGTTCTGTTTCCCATCTGAATTTAGTTGAGTTCCATCCTGTTCTTTATCAGAGGACACAGTATGATATGGCTTTACACCTAGAAGATGAACTCTATAGCTTTGGAGCTGGCTGTTTACACAGACAAGCTTTCCCCAAGGCTGTAAGGGAGTTTTCAGAACTTTCTGTGCTCAGGTGAGTCAGTCTTGGCAGAGAAAGAGACAAAATTCATAACCAAGACTGCAAAGGCAACGTAACTGTACTACGACAGGTAGGAGTTCCCACTTCTTATTCTCACAGGAGACTTTATTAGCCTCATTATGACGTGGAGTTGACTGTATCTTACTGAATAGTTTCTGTTTAATTGTTTTGCTGATACGCAATTGAAAATGCAGCTGAAGTATGCAGAAGTTTGGTAAGTAGGGAAGTGTCATAAGCTGAAAAAACTCTGCCCTAAGGCTTAGTGTTTTCAGTGCTTATTAGCTTCTGAGTTCACCCAGTTTTAAACTATTAAAAAAAAAAAAAAAAAAACTGAACTAGATTTAAAGTTCTACTGGGACTGTAAAAATAAACTAATTGCAAAAAAATATATTAAACTCAGTTAATCGTTATTACCTATTTTGTTCCTAGCCCAATAAATTCTAGAACCTAGCAATTCAAAGGTTATAGTTTAAAATATAGATACGGATTTAAAGTGTGAAGCCCAGTGTTTCCAAATAATATGTTCATTAAAGTGTTAGTTAATATAGCTTAATAAATATAGGATGTAAGATTTATTATAGTAAAATTCTTTTCAAAACTGGGTTTAAAAGTGAAAGATCTAAAACTACTTCTGACGTATCTCTTCCAGGTGATGCTGAAAGACACCTTTGCAGAAAGCAGATCAGAACCAGGGACACACAAAGGGGCTGATCCCTGTCTGATATAACCAGACCCAGCTCCATTGAAGTCCACTGGGGAAATGGCTTGCAGCATGCAGAAGCAGATCTTTCCTAACCCAGCTGTAAGGCTCCGGTTAATCCCGCTGAAACTGGCAGTCACCAGTGAAACTGCACTGCAGGTGTATTTAAAAAACTGTGTCCCTGCTTTCAGATACACCAGCAGATGACTGTGGATGAGAAACTGAACAGCAAAATGGTTGAATACTGCAGGGAAAAGAGGTACATAAAAAATCCATTCTAGATTATTTATTGCTGAGCGTGTTCCATAGTTTGGATGAACGAAATGGGTCGCCCCTGCTACATGTTTTGGAAGATGCATCTAGGCATTTGGCCAGGCTGTCACAGCAATGTGCAAGAGCAAAGTTACACAAAGTGCATGTAGAAATGTGCAGATTCCTATGAGCACAAGGTAGGATCTTCTCCAGGAGTCCTTCTCCCAAGGCACATCTCTACAAGGGATTAAGTCCCTCCTAAGAAACTACTAAATGCCTGGGTCACTGTGAATATCCTGACCCCATCAATTTGATCTTCAGGTCTCTGGAGCCAAACTTACTCTGGGCCTTCGTACACATGGGCAGGGACAGCAGCACAGAGCAGACAAGAGCAGGCCATGGCGTTGTTGTGGTAGACTACCACTCTGGCTGTGAGGCCAGGAGATAAATGCTACTGCCTGCCTCCCAAGGAGGGAGAGTGGAAACACGAGGAAAAGAGTCATTTGGAAGAGTCACAGCTCTGTCTGCCCTTCTGGGTGCAGGAAGAGGCATATGTGCAAAGCCAATAGATCAAGGCACATCCATGCACCATGTAAACGCCCTTCTGGACCCTGTCATACAAGCTGTAGTATAAGGAAGCATAGGTCTACATTTAGCTAACAACTGCTGCCAAAAACAAATTATTACTCATCTCCCTCTTCCACCCACTGCAGAGAAGAGCTGACAAGTACAAGTGCAATACAGCACACACACCGGCACAAACTGGCCATCTCCAGGCATTTTGAATGAATTTATGCTTCCTTATGCTCCCTCAAAGATCAGCCCAGTGTGAGTAGACATTAGCATTCGCTGATAAGCATAATGGAGCCTGCTTGAAAATGCTGTCATCTCTCTTTAGAAGCTGACAGCTGAACTGTTAAGCTAAGAGGTCAGAGTTGATTGGCTTGAGTGCCAGCTGTATACAGCCCTGGGAAACACGCCAAAGGCTTTTCCAACTCAGACCTGCAAGATGCTAATCTATGGGTAAACCCTATGCACAAGGGGGAAAGCAGCTCAGCTGTGTAGGTGAAGAATGGTTTAAGAGCCCCCACAATGGCATCCCAAGGTGTCAGTAACCGTCAGCCTTCTTGATCCCTCCTAGTTCACTGCACCACGAAAATATAGATAATTATTGTGCAAAGTTCTTCTTGAATTGCAAGGGTGTCTATTGCCTTTGGGACACTTCCAAATGCAGTTGTATAAATAGAACTGTGCTGGACTTTCTATGTAGCAAGGAAGTTTTTTATGCTTAACATTTTCTTGGTTTAGTCCAGAGAAAACTTGTATGGATACACAGGCATACTGTCTTATCAGGCTGAGAGTCTTGGGGTTTGCCTTTCCGTCTTCTTCCCTTCTTTCTGTGACATCTACTGAGCACATATACACGCCACACACACATATGCACACAGAGCTTGCACAGTATGCAAATTATTCCACAGAAAACTGAATTCTGAGTGAATTTTTGGAAAGAAAAAAATGCTAGCAAGAAATGGTTTGTATTCAATCCACTTAGAAATGCAGCACATGTGGTTCCTTGGTGTCAGTCACTTTTTTTTCCATTCTCATCTCTCATCACATGGCAGTTTCCTACCCTGTGACTTGGGGGTGATGCATCATGAGAGTGTTTGGTTATGTCACACAGGATAGAGAACCTGCCTGACCTGGAGCCTGGGCAATAAAGGAGAAAAGGGACACGAGCCCCACAGCCTCCAGTAGCTGTGACAGTACTCAAAAGCAAAATGAACACAGCTGGTTTTCAAGCATGGTATTTGCCTTTTGACAAATCTTAGTTTTCCTTGAGAAAAAAACTCTTCTTGAAAAAAATATAGAAACCTGTTTTGACTGAAAACACTTTTAATTGATAAAAGCATTTTGGTAAACCCCATTGAACAATTTTCTAATGTTTAACCAAAGTTTCAAATCCTGGTGCCTAAAATTTGGTTTCTAGGTTGATATCTAGGCACACAAACTAGTGGTCTGATTTTTCCCAAAAGCATGTTGAACATCCTATGTCTCTAGTTTCTGTTGAGTGAAGTGCTGAGTGCCTAGCAATTCCCCATGACCAGGCCTAGAGCCAAACTTTTGAAATCTGAACATCTAAAATTAGGTAGCTACAGTCTGATCCAAAGCCCAGTAAAGTGAATGGAAAGGCCAGCTCTGAGCTTTTGGTTCTGGGTGAGGCTAACTCATCTATACTTAGATGCCAGAATGAAAATTGCTCTGTTCGGGTCAGGTCAAAGTCATGAGCAACCACCGCTTTGCTTGCCGTAGGCAGTTCCAGAGGTGCCACACAGAGTGCCTTTCGCAAAGTAGGTGGGATGGGAGAGGAAACGGGGTACCGGTAGCGTCCCCTTGGCAAGCCTCTCCATGAGCAGCTACTGTGCGGTGTTCAGGTCCTGTGCACTCTACGTGTTAAACTTGTAGCAGGTCAAATGTTGCTATACATACATATATACATATAAAATATATATACATTTTATAGACATATACATGTCTATTTTTTTTAAAAAAAAAAAGGCTTACAGATATAAAAGAGAGCTTGCATAATAAATACTTTTTATGGTGCATCATTCATAATGTGTTTGGGGCCACAAAGAAGGGATAACAGTCTGCAGCTTAAAATGGGTATGGGTTAATTAAAATGATGTAAAGATATAGAACTGACAGGAGTGGCTCATACACCAGAGTGGTATCCCGTTCAACAGGCCGGACAAATGGGCCGACAGGAACCTCATGAAGTTCAACAGAGGAAAATGCCAAGTTCTGCCCTGGGGAGGAATAACCCCAGGCACCAGGACAGGCTGGGGCCGACCAGCTGGAAAGCAGCTCTGCAGAGGGCCTGGGGCTCATCATGGACACCAAGCTGACCATGAGCCAGCAAGGGGCCCTTGGGGCAGAAGCCAAGCAGCCTCCTGGGCTGCATCAGGCGCTGCCAGCAGGTCGAGGGAGGTGAGCCTTTCCCTCTGCTCAGCACTGCTGAGACACACCTGGAGTGCTGGGTCCAGCGCTGGGCTGCCCAGTATAAGAGAGACGTGGACATACTGGAGAGAGTCCAGCAAAGGGCCATGAAGATGATGAAGGGAATGGAGCATCTGACATATGAGAAAAGGCTGAGGGAGCTGGGGCTGTTCAGCCTGGAGAAGAGAAGGCTCAGGGAGGTTTTATCAATGTATGTAAATACCTGATGGGGGGGAATGAAGAAGACAGAGCCAGACTCTTCCCAGAGGTGCCCAGTGACAAGACATGAGGTAATGGGCACAAACTGAAATGCAGGAATTACATTTAAACATAAGAAAAAGCTTTTTTACTGTAAGGGTGGTGAAACACAGTTTGCCCAGGGAGGCTGGCGGAGTTAGAGCAGCTACTTACCCTGAAGTATAGTTTTAATAAAATTTTTGCCTAAAATAATATTATTGATAAACTAAAGACAAATCACTGTTAGCCCAGAAGTGTTCTGGTGTTCTCGATCTTCCTCATGCTGCAAAAGGCTGGAAAACGCTGGTAACATACATCATCAGAGATCCACCTCTCCTCCAGAGCCCCTTCAGCAAGCAGGAAGATAATGGAGAGAGTCTGAGACTCAAGGGCCACACCAAACAGCTACATCATCAAAAGATCCCTCAAACTGGGAAATTCTGTCTGTATATGTGTATTTGGCTGATGCTCTTTCACACTAACGTGCCTGTGCACTCATACAGTGCTGACTCTTCATGGCATCTGGCATCAACCGTTGAATTGCATTTTTAGAATCATAGAATCAGAGTGGTTTGGGTTGGAAAGGACCTTGAAGATCACCTAGTGCCAACCCCCCTGCCATGGATGGGCAGGGACACCTCCCCTAGACCAGGTTGCTCAAAGCCCCGTCCAGCCTGGCCTTGAACACTGCCAGGGATGGGGCATCCACAGCTTCTCTGGGCAGCCTGTGCCAGTGCCTCACCACCCTCACAGGGAAGAATTTCTTCCTAATATCTAATCTAAATCTGCCCTCCTTTAGTTTAAAACCATTCCCCCTTGTCCTTTCACTACATGCCCTTGTAAAAAGTCCCTCTCCATCCTTCCCGTAGGCCCCTTCACGTACTGGAAGGCTGCTCTAAGGTCACCTCGGAGCCTTCCCTTCTCCAGGCTGAGCAGCCCAAAGTTTCTTCATTTTCAGGCAAATGACTTAGGCAAATAACATCTCCTTCAAAATCCACTTAAAAATTATAAATTCTTGAAAACTGCTTAGATTGGTGTT
>JMFS01021871.1:0-67334 GCA_000699545.1 Podiceps cristatus | reverse complement strand
TATATAAAACCAATAACAATGCCACTACAACTAAAGGCGTGCTACATGGGAACAGACCAAGTGTAGCTTTTGTATGTAATCAGTCCTTATGCATTAGTATTGGATTTCTATAAACTGAAGCTGGTTTATAGAGCTCACCTAAGCAGGCAATTTAAATTTTTGGCATCTCTTCCCCAATATCGCCATCACTGGTGAATGTGTGAATGTAATGTTGGCTCACCACAGCCTGGCTCAGTGGGTTTCTACAAAAGAGCATTCTGATAACGCTCTAGCCTTACGTGTGAGTAAGACTTCTAATATAGTGGCACAATTTATTCCCATTTCCAGTTTAATGGAGCCTTTCTGATTGTTTTCACAGCATTGTGTAAGGGTTTTTTTCCCTGCTGCACAAGAGGGAAAAAAACTCGTAATGTGTTCCTGAAATGCCTTGTGAAGTTAATGTGACTTATTCTCTACCATCAAGAGAATGATACCAGAATGAATGAAAGTCAATATTTTTTCCTCAAAGTTTCTTAATATTCAGTCCTCATACGGTGTAAGGGAGTAAACTCTCAATTACACAGAGGCAAATACAGAGAAATCCGTCAAAGTCAATACAGTTATTCTGGACACCCGAGTAAGTTGCCCCTTGGTATGATTCAGTCTCCAAAATCCACTCTGAATGTCCATAACAACTGTTTGCTATTCACTTATATTTTTAGCTCTGTTATAATTCTAATTTTTTCCCTGTTTCACAAATGGCTTAAGTCAGTTTCTTTCAGATGATGCTGTTTCCCCAACTTGGCTTTCCTATGAATAGCCTACATCATCACTATGCTACTTTTGCTCAAATGTTTCATTTTTAACAATAAACATCTATCCCAGATGCCTTATTTTCAGCTTCATTAAATGTTTTACTAGTTCATCTTGAGTCACGTCAATATTTACCTTGGACACGGTTCCATATCCTTTAGTTTCTAATACCAGAATTCTCCAGACAAGCTTATTGTTCCTGGCTTGACTTCTCCAAGTCATAGCTTAAAACTTTTTTTGACATATTAAGTAAGATGCAAATTCACCCAACTATTTGCTTTGCTGTGTGCTGCCAGCTATGCCTATTCCAAACATCTCTGAACAGATTTACTTCAATTTCTGTCTATACATGAGCCCCAAACCTGTACCCAGTTACTCCGAGGTAATTTCAAAGCCATTTAATCACAGAAATTAGCAGAAAAGAAAGCAGAAATCAGATATCAATCTTTTGGGCATATTATCACAAAGAACCATTTCTACTGACCTGTTGCATCCCAAAGAAAGTGTGTCAGGAAACCAGGGGGGGTTGCCAGCCCCTGCACCCTTGCGTCGGTCCTCAGTGCACAAACTGGGATCCTTTTCTGAAAGATGGGACTGCATTTCTTCACTTCAGCTCTCTCCCCTGCTCCTGACCGGCAGGACCGACTCGCGCTGAGCCGTGTGCCTCGCAAAGGTCCTCGTGCTGCTTCTTGTACTCACCTATGTACTGAGCAGATCAGAAGAAACATGGTAAAACAGCAAGCGGCAGCAGGATGCCAGGTTCACCAGACAGGAGGACAGCAGCAGTGTGGAAGTAAGTTCTCCAGTAAAATCAATAACACAGGTAATGGTAGTAACAGACAGAGAGGAGAGGTGGTGTTGAGGGTCCTACTGAGCAATATAGAGCCTAGGAGGTTGTAAATGGGAGTGGAATGGGCTCTGCCCCTTTGGCAGGTGCGTAAGAGCAACCTCTGGCTTAGGCAAGAGGTTGGCAACAACTGGTGTATGGCAACAACAAGACGTGGAAAGAAAAGCAGCCGTGGGCACGGGGAGGAGCAGCGCTGAAATTGGGGGGGACGGTGTTTTAGGGGAGGTAACAGCCAGCCAGTCTGTGTGGGCCCCGGTGCAAGGGATACCTGAAATAGCTCAGTGTGCTCATCCCCAAGCAGTCCTGAGCCGTCACCCACCGAGCCATCCGGATCCAGGCTGCTCCTTACTGCTGTAAGCATGCTCCATTGAGAAAAGCTGTTCTAAATACCTACAAGACAACAGGGAATAAAAGCTGGAGATGTAGATTTTTTTTGATAATTTTCTCAATCCTTACACTGAGTTTACTTCAAGTCCTTTTCAAAGCAGTAGCACAAAAAAGGTAGCGTGAGGTTTGATATATTTATATTTTATATTCATGTACTGCACAGGAGTAAAACATTTTGAATTTTATATTGGATATAAAAAAAGGAAAGGTGTCAAACTGGGAAAGTGCTTTGAATATAACAAAGGACTTCATGTGGGATTGTTTGAGGTCATTTTATCTGTTGTTGCTGACAGTATTTAAATACCTCCTTTCAGTTTGAAATGCCTTTGGTTGTCACTCACTGAAATCAGTGGTGGAGACTAGCAGGGCAGCTGGGTGTGCACCAGAAGGGGATACATGAGGAAAGAAGCACTCAGATTTTCAGAGATCTCCAAAGCGAATATTATACATGTTCCATCAACCCATGTTTGTCACGAGGGGACAACATTGCCTAGAGAAGCCATGAGCCTTGTTCTTGCGAGAGGGGAGACAATTTCACATCATGCCATCTTCCCTGGGCAAGGTACTCCTAGGAGCAGGTCAAGGAGGTGGTTTTAGATCTCAATCAGGCGTGCAACAGTTTTAAGCAGAAATCCAGGCTATTAAGCTGAGTTCGCAGTGCAACGATTTCAGTGATTGCGGATATACGGGGCTAGTTCGGAAATACTTTGCTTGGGCACTTTAGCAATAGCGGCACAAGTAATTAATTTCTGTAGTTAGCCCATGTGCCACTGCTAACATCCCAGGAAGAGTACATCTGCGCAGCGCAACGAAGCTAATATTTCTGTGCACCCTCGACCACCTTAGAGCTTACAGAATGTTCCCCTGTGCTTTGACCCAAAAGGACCGCACAGCCAAGAGGCCAACTGAGGTTTTATTTGTTTTTGAAAGAATTTGCTCATCTCTAAAGCAGAGGTGGTCATTTTCCTCTTTTGGTCTAAGACAGAATTGGAAAGAAAGATGGGTTTGCAACTGGGATATTTAAATTCCTTTCTCTGCCCTACATCCCCCTGCACATACACACCAGTGAAAAAAAAGCAGCCTGGTACAGAAAGGGAGATGAGACAGGATGAGGGACCACTGTCTCCCAGAAACACATGCAGTCAGAAGATAAAAGGGAATGGTTGAATACTAGATTAAATGCAAGTTTCATGTAAATTATCACTTACAGAGACCTAATAAATGATTCTGTGCAGTGCATTGTCAGAGATTTTTCTCTGCCATTTTTGTTTTGCATGTGTGTTTAGGAGCTTTTTGCCCTTGAGGGTAGTGTTCAGGTTTTAAAATTTATATTAATCTGTCACTATGTTCATCTGTCACTCTGTGAAAGGGCTTTTTTTTTAATAAAGTGTCTTTTCTTCTTTTTAATGTGTTGCCTTATCAGAATGGAGTATTTAGGGATAAGCCCTTGCAACAGCAGTACTGCATAGGATGGGATGAAATGTAGGAAGGCTGCTTTTTATATAGTGTGATCTCTTTTGACTCAAACAACTAATCAGAGTTTTAGAGGTTTTGTACTGACCCTGGCTGGGGACTGGCAAGGGTCTTCTCTGCAAACCTCTCGGCTCCCAAGGATAGTCTTCATTTCCAGAGTAAAGGAGGACTCAACCAGAAACTGAGGCTTTGCTGACAGATCCTCAACACTTCTTTCAGGCAAGAGTGCTGGCCCAAAAGCTGACAGTGTGGAGGTTTTTTTTGTTTTGTCCCCTCCATTGGGTCAGGGAGGCTACTCTAAAGAAATTACAAATTGCTCCCCACCGAGCAAAGGTCTTTGACAGTCTTTGCTCGGTATCATCAGATGTCCTCCCCTCCCCTCCCCTGCTCTCCTTCCCACCTTCCAGCTAGAGGTTACCCCAGGCTGCAAGCTGCACCTTACCCACCCCCACCTCCTTGCCTGGCGCAGTTGTGAAAATCCCCCTGTGAGGTTCAGCCTGTGAGTTGACTGAGGCATAGCAACCAGCTCTGTCCTTCCACACCTCTGCTTGGAATATGGACAATATAGGAGGGGACAACATAGGAAGGCATTGGGAAAAAAAAAAAAAAAAAAAAAAAGAGATTGCAGAGGATGCCCATCAAATCCTCACATTTTTTGTTGTTGCTGTCCCACCTGGGCTAACTGCTTGCCTGGGGTCTTACTCAAGTCTGTACATTTGAGGCCCTGTGGCCACAGAGGATACCTTCCGCTTACTGTGTGCTGTCTTGCTGCTTCTTATTCTGAGCCTGTTCTATCTTGAGACCTAACTAAAAACGGCATCAGATTACTGTGCTGTGATCAATCAGTGTGTTTGCTTCCTCTCATTCACTTCGTGCCTGTATACCTTCAATTATTCTTTCCCTCAATAGTTTTTTTCTTCCCATCAAAATACCTGGAAGCATTCCAATAACTTTTTCCTGCTGCTAAATATGAACATTTTATTTGCTAACGTCCACTTGAATTTGATCTTGAACAGCATAATGGCTTTCCACGTAACATTTCACATAGGGCCCATGATTTCAGTGCCGATTGCAAGATAGACATGCTAGTCCCACCTGTTTGAGTTCTGTCTTCTCCTCAGCTCTGGGAATTTCCGTTTCACTTGTCTTCATTCCCACCAGCCAACCTGTGTTTGGCCATATGATTGCTTTCCTCCTGGAACAGGGGGGACAGTCATTCATCCTGCAGGTCATACCTAGATTATCTTTAATCACTAGGCAGCTTCACTGATAGCAATCTCATTTCTTCTTTCAGAATAAAGGAAAAACCCTCCATGAATAGACAGAGGGTGCAGCAGTGCTTCTGAACTGGTCACTGAAAAAAGGTCTAAGGCTCAGTTCTTATTATCAGTCTCTCCAGTGGAAATGTAGACTGACTCCAGTAAAATCAGTGGAGCTGCTATGGTGTAGCTGAGATCCAGATAAAGATAGACGTTTTGGAATATGCTGCTGTGAGGGTTGGGTTTTTTTGTGTTTGGGTTTTTTTCTTTTTTCTTTTTTCTTTTTTTTTATTGAAGACATCTCATCTCCTGCTTTATGAGTTATTTCGAAGGTTTACTGTATCTGAGAAAGTAGAGCAGGAGTTCAGATTATGAACTTTGATTGCTCATGGTTTATTCAATATTTTTAATAAAGTTTGAAAAGGTTCCCTTCCATCAAAGAATGTTCCCTTTGATTAATCAATTGAATTTGATATTTTCTCCATGGAGAATACAAAGCAGCACACTCCTTTGCCAATTGTTTACAGGAAGCTTCGCAGCACACAAAAGAACAATTATTTTCTAAGTAAAAGAGCTGTGATCATAAACGTTAATAAATCACTTAATAGTGTGGCATCTTTTTCTTCCTCTCAAAATACATAATAAGGACAGATCAAGCCATTTTTAGTATAATCTGCATACTTTCCAAATAACAAATTCAGGGAAACAGAGTCATCTTAAACAGCCTTCTTCACATTTACATCTGTTACAGCTGCAGTAGCAGCTCTGTTGGGCTTGATTTTATTCAGTGTTGCAGGATCAACATAAAATCTAGGCTGAAAATTAAAGGGAATAAATGTCCCCCTGACAGTCAAGAAAATGGTTTTGGTCCAAGAGTATTTCTGACCACAACTCGCTTTCAAAAGTGGCTTTGTCATTTGTGCCTGGCCTAGTCCCAATAAGTGCTATTATGATTTGTTACATTTTCTATAGAACCAGGAGACCATTTATTAGCCCCACGGTATTGTATTGAGCTTCAATTATGTAATAGTCATTATTCTGCTGAATATCCGAAGCTTTGTAAGAAAGTTTTAGTTCTGGAAAGAAATGTACAAGGTTCTCAAATGATTTCGAGGAAGATCAAACTCCCCTTTTTTTCCTAGTTGAAAGAGGAAAGGTCCCTTCTTGATATAAATCATGAATAATTTGAATAGACTTTTTTTCTAAAGAAAAACTCCTTTTTCTTTGAAAGCCATTGATAGCTTGGGATTCAAGCAGAAAAGAATAAAAGAAGAAATAATAGTTTCTTCCTAGAAGAGAATGTGATAGGTATGCTTCCAAATTAGCGAGATTTTAATTTATAACCGAGGAGTGTGCATGCATGTGTGATTTGCCTGCTTATAAGTGAGGAATGAGGGTCTCTCCCATACGTAGCTTGGAAGAGGAGGGGGCAGGTCCTCAGCTGGTGTGAGCTTTGCTAAGGGCCCCTTGAAGCAGTTTCTGCTGCTGACGTAGGCCAGGGATGTGCCCCACCGTCCTGTTTGCTTGTTTAGCTGCCTGCTCCGGTTCAACAACGCAAACCCTGGACACTTAATCGAATGCCTGTGGCCTTCCATTTCCAACTCAGCTATCTGCATCTCCCAGACTTCTCGACAAATCAACTACCATAAAATAACTACTTTAACGACCATAAAATAACTAGTTAACTAGTTACCTGACATCCATAAAAACCTTTCCCTGACTACCATAAAATAACTAATAGTTAACTGACATCATCCTCCTTCTATCAGCCCTTAGTGCTTATTTAAAAAAAAACCCAAACCCAACAAAACAAAAATACTCCCACAAAACCAAAATGTAGATTTTTAAAAAGCACTGACATCAAAATAAAAATGGATCAGCTCCAAGCAATCCTGCCCTTCACAAGCTATTTAATATAACTGAAGGCTTCATCTTCCAGTTCTCAGAGGCTTCTCCAGTTTTCAATCATGTGTGAATTTTTCCCTGCTCTCTGTCAACAGCCAGACACTACAGTGCCTATAACCGCCAGCCACCAGGTAAAAGTCAGTCCAGCTGTTGCCTCTTTTTTTTTTTTTTTTTTTTTCCCACACACACACGAGACGCACACACAACATATACATGCAACAGCTGCTCTGCCTCAGAGTAGCAAACCCAATTACTCCCAGGTATACCCAGGAAATGGAAAAGCAATGTTCCCAAGGCTGAAAGATTTCTGAAATGATCTTTCTTTAATGTATGCTCAGTTTAACTGGTATTTTAATAAAATAACTCTAGCTTATGCCAGTTGAAGAGAAGTAGAAAGTAAATCAATGTTTGTTTTTTTTTCAGATAGACTTCAGTATCTCAGAAAGTCACAACCAATGGAAATCTGCTACCAAGGTTGCACCCCAATTACAAACCCGACCAATTCAAGCACCACTGCTGCAACACGATGTGACTACAGCCGTTGTACAGCGAGCGTATGCATGCTTGCACCCATGTTTTCCCTGCTGTGAGGGAAAGCAAGAATAAAACAGGTGGTAATACATTTTGACCACAAACATGTCATTCCCTGGTTATTTTTGCAGTATAAATGAGTTATAGATGGATCAGAGACATTTGCATTTCATTCACTAATTCCACTCAGAGCAGGATGTAAGTGTCCTTATTTTTCACCATAAGAGGAAAGAAGCTGGATACCCAGTTTATCTTAAAAAATGTGAATTGAAGTAAAATGCATTTGCAAGTTGCACATTTATTGGATCAAGTGAAATAAGGCATCAAGCCAGGATCTGATCTTGTTTGCCACTATGTAAATGATGAGTAAGTCTGCTAGGGTCAACAGAGTGGCAGCAGAGTCACATGAGTCACAGCACACTGCTCTTTGGAAAGATTTCTCCATGGCTAAATATACTATTACAGTCGCTTCAAGAAAAGCTCTGCGACAAGTTCTAATAAATGCTGGCAGTGATGCTGAGCTCTGAGCAGTCACAAAGCCAAAAGGATGAACAGGAATTAACAAGTGGCCTTAAAAACCTATTGAAGAGAATGGAAGTTTTGTCTGCACAAGAATTTAAGAATCAGAACTTTGGTAATAAAAATCATGACCTAATTTTTCCGCCACCCACATTTAGCCACTTTTCAAATGGGTCCGGGGGTAAAAAAAGGTAGAAAAGAAAATAGAATTTTCTTCAGGATCAAAGTACAGAAAATACCACTAAACTCAATAGACTAAGTTTGTACAAGTAACTGCTTAAAAACGTGACAATGCAGAGTTTTCTTCACTATAATTTTAACCAAGCTTGTCCCAGTAAATGATGTCTTCTCCTCCCAGGGGAATGCATTAAACAAACCTACTGTTATCAGTGAACAGGAGCAGCCACACCAACAGAAGCCAATCCAACACCCCATCCCTGTGAACCAGCAAAACGGTAATTCCAATAAATACCCTTTATATCTTCATCTGATACACACAGTGCTGAATCCGGAAAAATGAGAGCTCAGTAAACCATAAAAGAGATGCCCTTTGGTCTTGTCTTTTTTTCAGTGGGGTCATAATTTAGTTCTGTTACAACAATAGTTTTAGGTAACTAAAATTGCTTATCAAATGTAGGCTTGCATTCTCTGTCAACAAAGTACTGAATTAGAAGAGATTCCATAATTCCTTATGAATATCTCTCCTACCTAGTCTTTCCACTGGAAGCCTGATTAAATGAGTATTATTTCTTCTTAAGTGGTTTTACAGGTCATTTATCTTCGATTTATGAGTATCAACCTACTTTAGAAGGTATTAGATAGCTTTAACGTTTGACACGTATTCTCTAAATCATTTACGGTGCTCTCCATTTGCACTAGAGGATCAGTAATCTTCTCAATATTAGGTTTTATTGACAATGCACCATACAGAGTTCTTATTATACGGTAATGATTTAAGATAGGTGCAAGATTGGGAAATAATAAATCCAAAAGCTCATTTTTGATTGTTGACACAGAGCTGAGGAATAATGTGCATCCATCTAAATCACTCTGTTTCTCAATAACGTAACACACATCCATGTTTAACCTGCTAGGAGCACAGTGCAGAGATGTGCAAACAGATCCTAATTCCTGCTTTGAGACTGGCGGACTCACGCTTAAAGCTCCGTATTTACTCAGACACAGCCACCGGTGGATGCGAGACTCCCCCATCGCGTGAAAGCACCTGCACTCGCCTTACACCGCGCAGTGGGTGCGGGTAATGGTGTGGCGGGGGGAGCAGGTGGCTCAGCCCAGGCCTCCTGAGGGCCGGTTCATGCCTACCTCCACCTGGCTCTTCGCTGGCTGCTGCTGCTGCCCGAGCCTGACAGCCCAAGCGCACCTCTGTTATATTCGAGTCACACCAAGGTACACATGCCTATCAAGAAGCATTTTGCCTGAGTAAGGAGTTAGTAAGGCTTAAAAAATCAGCCCCGTAATTTATATTTGGGAGACAGTATCAAAAGCTGTCATTTATAACAAAGACACCTTCACGTAGCCCTACACAATAATAATTTCACAGAAATATTGGCATTGATAGTAATTGAATTCAATTGCATAATTGATTCGACTACTTCAATAGATCAGCCCCCATATCTACATTACTCACAGAAAATTGGAGTAGAAGAAAAAATAATTAAAGCAAGAGCTTTTGGTAGCAAATGAACATCTCTCCACTGAGTTCCACAGAATTAAAGTCTCATCTGCAACCCTGTAATCCAAAGGCATGTCTTTGAAATGCAGTCAAGAGATCTGTATCAGTTCTGCTTTTATAGTGTGTCATTGGAAATGGTTTCTGGGGCATTGGAGCTGCATGAACTGGCAATTTGTTAGGTTGAAACGTGACATTTCAAAAAAAGGCTGGAATGATCTCAGAGCAAAGCCAACACAAAAGCTGAATCCTGCTTTTATCCCAACAGCCACCTGGTAAGAAAACTCACGTGCAAAACTGGTGTTAGTGGGAAAATTATTCTGTGACAATTACACACGACAGTAATCGTGAATAGCAAGGAAGTACGGTAAAGAGGTGGCTTTCTCTCACCTTGCTCATTCAGAAAACAAACAACCCCAAAATCCTTACTCAGGCTAGAGGCTTGGCAGGCGCGCTCAGCTGTCTACAAATGATTTAGTAGCAGAGGAACTAGTGCCACTAGACATTGAGAACCCTAAACTCCAATCAAAATAAAACATCTCGTTCAACACAATGCAGTAAGCATCACTGTTACCTTGTCGCACTTTGGTAAAAACAGGCACAGATTTGCTGGGCAAAGGTGAGGGGTGGCAGGGGGGTGGGGAGAATTTTCCCAAATTAGCACTCCCCAGCACCGTACGCACACTCTGGCTCGGATGTGAGGGAGTGCCAGCAGGCCCCCAACTTAATAACGCATTAGCCGGCAATTTCCTAATGTACTGTGAAATAGCAGAAATATCACAAGTTCTATTTTTCTGCTAATGGAGCTAACTGCATTCTGCAATGCAGTATCTACATTTTTGTAGGCTTGTTTCATTCACTGAGTTCCTAAATCAGCAAAATTTAGCAATCTTCAACATCTCTCAGTGATGAGTGAAATTTCTTTTACTACTGTGAAGAAGGGAGGAGGTCAAGAAGGCTTGGGAAAATTTGTTAGTATGATCTGCAATATGAATTTGGCAGAAAAGAAATTGAGAACATTTCTTTGGAAAACAATCAAAGGGCAAAGTTTTCCTCTTGGAGCTGCATGGTAATTCATGACTTAGATGCTCCAAAGAAACTTGCTACTCTGATGATTAGGATAGCAAAATATTCAGTCTGCCTGACAGACCAAAGATGGTCATTTTTCCTCCCTTTGTCAGTATCTTTCTGTTCAGGCAGGGCCAGATGTGTGTCCCTCAAAGCACAGATAAAGACTGACTGATGCATCTCTGCTGAGGAAGATTAAAATCTAAGTTAGATATGGCACAAAAAGAAATGGCAAAAAGTAACAGGGCCAGTGGCAGAAATTTAGGCTTGGTCTTGCAGAGAACAACACATGCTTTCTCCTACCTGGATCTCAGTTGCTCCTGGTGTCCGTCAAAAATCAGCGTCTTCGTGGTTAACCACTTACACCACCTCAACGCACACAAGCGACCAATAAAACTGAGGACCTCAAGAGCCTCTGAGATGAGTAATCTTGAGCCTCCTGTATCTGTTCCAGCTGGCGTTAATCAACAACACAAAATTAAAGTGTGGAACTTATTGCCATGGAATAGTTTGGTGGCAAGGGGTACAACTGAGTTCAGACAAGGGCTAGACGAATTCAAGGAGGAGATGTCCTTTGATTTCAAATCACTGTTGGGTCTGGGTGCGTACTTTGGCTCCACAGCTTTCTAAAGCACTGATCAATGGAAGGGTATGCCTTCACATGGTGGTCGCTCTCAGGGATCTTATACTCTTCCCTAAGCTTCTCCCATAGCCAATACTAAAGGAAGGACCCTGGGACACCTGGATCCTGCTCTGTCCAGACACGACATTTCTAGCACTATAATCAATGCAATGATATCAATAAACTGTTTTAGACAAGAAAATTGTGTTGGCTGGAGTTTAAGAGATATAAGATTCAAATTTTAAGAAAGTGTTGTATGAGAGATCTTCAGAAAGAGTTAAAAAAGAGCTAAATGAAAACTTTGAAATATTCATATTGACTTACCTCGGTGGAGGGAGGCAAGATCCTGAGACCTTCTTTGTAGTCACTGGAGGAACTGTCTCATCTAGAAGGTGCTTCAGAACACCTTGCAGAGGCTCCTACCATGAATCACCTTCCATATCAACATCCCAAACTGATACAGCTCCAGTAGCCTTTTTCCAGGAACAGAGAAGGACTACAGGTGAATAACTTTTATGGACCCTTTTTCAACATAGCCTCAAAACGATCTCCTCCTGTCAGGCCACAAGTCAAGTCTCACCTCCTGCTTCCCCTGTCCCACTTGGCTGGGGCACTTGTAGCAACTCAGCCTTTCCTTTTTTGTTCTTTGAATCAGCAGGCCTAGGCAGCACTGTGAGTGCAGAATTCTACATGAACACAAACCTCACGTTTAATGCTGACTTTGTTGTGAGATTGCAAGCTTTAAAGCAGTGGGCTACTAAGGCAACTATGTAAAAAGTCAGGTTGTTTCTGCCCTGGAAATATTTTACATTCTGTTCTTTCTGCAGTATTACTAATTCTAAGTTCTGTTTAACGTTCTGCATCTGAATGGGACTCTCAATTACATGAGTCACTGCAACTATCCTTTGATTCCCCCCCCCCCCCCTTTTTTTTTTTGCTCCCCCCCCCCCCCACTCTTTTTTTTGTCACATATGTGTAATCTGAATGCACAAATGCTGGGGCCTGACGCTTGCTCCGCACACTCAAAGCACCACAACAAAACAGGCTGAAATGTTATGTTCAGTTTCGAGTTGCTTGTGGCAAGCAACGCTGCCCGCGTGTTTTGTCACTGCTGGCACTGCCTTGTGAACTGTGGCAGAGAAGTGGAGGCGGTTTCACCTTGAACACAACCCCTCCCTAGACTGCCAGCGTACGGGAGGACTACACATTGCGCAGGGGCAGGTATAACCATCCTAGGAGGAGGGAGGAGGGAGAGGAAAGGGTGAATTGTCCAGTTACTTCCAATATCTTTGCTGCTGCATGACATGCCACGGTGACTGGTGCTAATTAAGAGCACAAACATCCCTTTCACACCCCAGTAAATCTATAGGTGTTAGCTATGAATTCTTTACTAGCTTTTCCATGTATGTAACCCATGTTAAAGTTCTCTTCTACAGATCTCTCCTACACACTTCTGGGTTAGCCCAAGATCAAACCTATGCTCTGGGGGCTTTTCAAGCAAGTACGATACATACACCTGCATAAATGTGTTTCGGCGGTCAACCGAATCATGAGCTTAAGAGTCTGATTTAAATGGACCAATGCACACATTTTGTGGTCAAGTTGGCAGTGCAGGTTATTGAAGAAAATGTCTTTTTCTCACTTGTGAAAGCTGAATTTGAAGCCTACGCACAGTGGCTTTTCTGGGAAAGCAAATTTTCTAGGAATGCCAGTTACAATTTTAGGAAGGAAACAATGTGGTAATTTTCAAATTCAAATCGAGTTTTGGCACTCAAGAAGAGAAGCAAGGCTTGAGAAGAAAAGGTCATGGCAAACAACCATGAAACAGGTAAAAAAAGTTTCCTCTTTTTGTCTCCTTTCCCATCTTTTTCAAGCCAGCTTCTTACTAGAAAAGCTGCTTTCTCTTTCTTCTAAACCTCCATCACTCTGTCAGTATAACGCAGGAAAGCACTGCCTGAAAATAGAGCTTTTCTTTTACTAGAGGATAATTGCTAATTGTTCAGTCTCATTTATAAAATCCTAGTGTAGACTAGGATTTTACCATGGAGATGCTAAAAAGCATTAATATTATATCTTACATAGGAAAAAACATAGTGTTTCATCTGTCCCCTGTCCCCTGGAAAACCACCACTTCTCTGGCCGACAAGGTAGAACATAACACCTCTTTCCTTCCTTTCTACAAGATCTGTCTGATTTAAATCGAAAGCTCTGTAGGGTGGGAACCTGTTAGGTACTACGTTAAATATGTGTATTGTAAAGAACTATGTCACATCAACAGCATTGGGAAAGAAAAAAGAGGAAAAAAAATAAAAGTAATAATCAAAGAATGTTATAGCAAAGCCTCAACTCTAGGTCCCAGGAATGACAGTATAATTATTTTTAGAGATGACTATAGCAGTAAGTCAACGTGACACAAGAGACCTGAGAAACAGCAAGCCTGATTTAAACCAATGGAAAAGCCAGGAATGCAGAATGGAGACTGTTCTTAATGCACCATATTGCATCTGAACATTTTGTTCCTACCCATCTATCCAAAGCATGACGTTTTGCATTTCATATTAACATTCTGAAGACATTAAAGGATTCTTCAATTTGATGTTCATATGCTATGTCAGAACACGCACTCTGACTGCTTAGAGAGACGTTATGTTACGTCTACCTTTTACCCATCTTCTCTCCTTCAGCCTCCTAACCATCCTCCCTCCCGCTCCCAAAAAATCCCTGGGGCTATTTTTATTGGTCAGGAAGATAGCTACAAATACGGTTTGTGAGATTTGAACTTCATTTTGGATTTCTGCAATACCTCAGCTGTTATGCATATGTACTAAGACTGAATGCTAACAAATCATTGCAGTAATACTTGATGTTCATATACAACTTCTCATCTTCAAAGTGCTTTAAAATATCCCAGAGGTTCTACCAAATCTCTGGGAGAGGGAGGAAAAGACATGGGTAAAAAGCCTTTGTTTAGCATTGGTCTTAACATAAATCATAGTCCCTTTCTGCTTAGTGCTATAGCAGGAACGTTGTAGTCTTCAGATTTATGTCTGAAGTGCTAAACAATGCTAAATTGCCAATAACACATTTTCACTAAGAAGTGTTCAAAATACTCTTTTCTTTCTCTCTTTTTTTTTTTTTTTTTTTTTTCATATGGAGAGCTCTCTTCAGAAATTCTGTTCTCACCTTTGAGTTCAAACCCAGGGAAACTTGTGACATTAGCATAATGTGCTGGGAGATGAATTTATGTATCAAAATAAAGGACATTTTGATTTCAAAAAGTTTTGATAACAAAAAAATCATATTTCAAAGTAATAAAACACCAAGGAACATAACTAGGAATCTTAACAATTCTAAAAGATTAAAATATTTTCAAAATATTTTTTTACATGTAAACCAAATAATTCTTCATGAATTCCTTCAGTGTTCAAAGCAGAACAGTTAGCTTTTAACAGCTGAAAGGAAGCTCTCACTAATTTGCTGGCCAGCGCTGGAAAGAGCAATCAAGAAAACTTGGAAGTGAATCGTTACAGAGCTTACTATTCCTGATCATGTACCAGGGGAAGAATTTTTCTCAATGCACGAGACCAAGTAAAATATTCTGCCCACTTAAAATTTCAAACCACCGCTTTACAAGAGCTCGGTGCCCAGATCTGACGCACGCTGTGAGGAGTACATCCAGGCCCTTGGCACCCGGAGGCAGCCACTGGATGCTGTCTCCAGCAGCTGAGGAGCGGGCAGGCAATGCCCTCTCCTGGCTGCGCACTCCGCTCCCAGCACCAGCCGGGAGCACGCCCCTGCGAGTCAGGCAGCGCCAAACAAGACCTTTTAGGAAAACTATTTCAAGCTTTTTTTTTTTTTTTTTTTTTTGACTAGGCTGAGTCAGGCTTGCAAACGTCTTTCGTTATCACCATAAAAAATGGGGATGAAACGAAACAAAACCTAACTTTTTACTTAGTAGGAAACAGATACGAAATTGTAACGAATAAAACATTCTACTTCTCAAATATTCCACTAAACATATAATCCAATCCAGCCTTTACACTTGAAAGCATGACTTATAGTCAACATGATTTCTAGGGCACAGAGTTCTGTAACACAACAATTAGTACAGGCTACGGTTTTGAAACATAGATGTTAAACTGGTTCTTCTGAGGTCATTTATTTGGTTAGGTTTCTTTTGAGTTTGAAATATTTCTTTAATGTCTGACAAAATATGGAAACATTCTCAGATGAAAGGTTACATACATTCCAGAAAAATTTCCACTGAAATCAAAAGGAACTCTTCTTGGGATTACTGTAAAAGTGCAAACTCTTCATTTATGCAATTTTAGTATGGTGGAAATAAAGAAATGTAAGATATTAAATTTGCTTTAAAGCTTAGGAAGTAATTTTAAATGAAATAACATACATATCGTTAATGAATAACTACAGTGAAAAGTGTATAATTACATGTTAATTAAATTCTCTCATTATATCCACAGTGCCTCAAAATGATGTTTTCTCTCTATGTGTTCTCCTTCTAGCAAAATTTCCTGAAAAAAACAATAGGTGTAAAGTGGGAACGCTTAAATATTTCACAACCGGAAAAAGGAAAGAGAATAAAACTACAGTGATTTTTTTTTTTTTTTTTAATTTAGGATTTCTATTCAGAAATAAACTGAACTTCAACATGTTTTAATTACATATCCTTCTGTTTATAATCTTCTACTTAAGTCTAAACTAAATAAGAACACTGGCAGAACATAGCAAATCTGAGGAACTGGGATGAACTATTTCTACGTTAATGTTAACAGAACCATTTTCCTTTATACAAAAATAATTACGTTCAGGCAGGGAGCCAGTCTTCCGTGCGTGCCATCCCCTACTGTCCAATTTCTGTAAAATTCAACATCACCTTTCTTATCTGGCTATTTAGGACTTTTTAATTATTTTGTTCTCAAAGTACAAGCTTCTTGCATTTGCAGCCTTTCATTTATCTCTGCCTGTAAAGAAAATCAGAAGAAAAAAGTGGTTATGATGGAGCTATCTCAGGCTGCACATTGTCTTTGTGGTTTTGACACACTGTAGTGCAGTAAGACAGACATTATCCTACACACCTTCCTGTTTTGCAGACATAACAGTGTTTCAGCCTGTACTTACGTGATAACACTTTATCATATTACTGTGCACAATTCCGATGTATGGTATGACTGCCATGAACAGGAAGTGATCTGGGACAGCCATTTCTCACGTAACCTTGCCTTGGGAGATAGGCTAATTTGCCTGTATTCTCAGACAGCCTTTACCAATAAACACCAAATCAGAAAAATTGCTTTGGGATTTGGTTGTTGCCACTGTTTTCCTTTGCTGCAGATGTTTGTTCTCTGATGTAATACATTTTATTGAAACATTGCTGGAATTAGAAAACATTACTGAAAATGAACAATAAAAAAACATATTTCTGTGATGTTGCTTGTCTGTTTTAATTACAAACACAATTATGAATGTGTATCTCATTCTGGAAATCCAGACTGCTCTAGACATGGAGTGTTTAATTTACAATGTAACATTTGTGGGGAAGGTAAAAGGGCTGTGACATATTTTAGTGAAACCTTTGGCAGTGATAATGCGTAGCAATCTTTAATTCCAAGGCATTTGGCAATCTGGGATCATTGGAAAAAAGGCCACAAATACTGCAGGTTTATGGGGAATTTATGTACATTTCTCAGTGTCAGCATTCATCACAGCAAAAATACATGAGAAATGGAAGGAGCACAATGACGGTCTTTCCAAGAGTTGCAAAGTTTTGTTCAAACAACTGGAACAGGCTCAAAGGTCCTTTACAGACTCCATATAAACTGATCCAAAACTGAGTGTTACATTCTTAATGGACTTTGTGTAATGTTGATAAAGTGAATGGATTTAGCCCAGAAAAGCTTGCAGTAACTTGCCATTTCCAAACTTGGAAGTTCCAAGTAGGAACTTTTTGGCTTGCCCGTCCTAGAAACCCCTACCAGTGCTATACTGCAACCTATCAATGGATAGCCACAGCTAAAGTGTTTTCAAAGCTCTCAGTAGCTCAGATTAGAATCAAAAAGCTGGAATTTCTCTCTCAACTTTCTGTCTTTAGAGATGGTCTTCACCATATTCAATCCATCCTCACGTATCAACACATATGTCCATATCCCTTTACATTATGTGTGTAGTGAGTTGCTTTGCTGTGGAACACTGATCCTCCAGGCTAATCCTCTCCCAGCCACCACAGCTGCCTTTTCTTCTCCAGTTTTTATATCCCTCTGTCTCTGATTCTACCTCCAGTGAAAATCATCTGCCAGCTTACTCACTATAGCTGCTGTTGTGATCACTGAGCGTCAGCACTGTGATTTCAGACTAAAAGTTATTTTCTAGACTCCGCTAGAGCAAGAGATGCCTCACATCCTCTGGGGATGTATTGCAGACTGTGAAATCACAGTTCACACATAACAACAAAATGGTATGAGTTTGACCCTGTATCAGGTAAAAGTCTAATGATAAGATTACCACAGAGGTCAATAAACAGAAATCAGGTGACACATTGGTGAAGGACTTTTAAAAACTAAAAGGAAATTATTTTCTGTGTATAGAACCAGAGTTGCAAAAGAAGAAGAAAAATATTTTTTCTAATTTGTGCAGGTCTTGTAAAGAAAAAAAGCTCCTAGCACTGATGCTAATGAAATCCAGGTCAAGTGAAAACCAAGCATTTCAGTTTTCCTGCAGGTAGGGACAGGAAAAAGAAAACATAGGCCAGGTTCCCTCCTGTTTCTAAAGCCATATTGAAACAGAATATGAAATCAGATAGGCAGATCTAATGATATAATTATTCCAATGTATATTCCCCATTCACACATAATCCATGTAAAGCTATTTGTCAATATCACACTATTTCCAGACAATATTAGATATTTAATAAACTGCTGCTTGGTCAACAGTGTCCAATGTGCTGCATCAAGTGTTTAAAGTGCCTATTGCCACCTGGTTGTTGCAAACCAGACCAAATCCCACCAGTTCCTGGGTGGAACTGAGTTCTAGCTGGTTTGCTTTCAATAATTTCCTATGCTTGAGGGAGCAGTTTACAAAATAACAATGATCTATTCTGCTGGCTTTCCACATGTTTCAATTTATAGACCTCCCTGTAGAGAAGCAGATTACCCTACAAGAAATTTAAGTCCACTGACAATAGCTTCCTTCCCTTTCATGAACCCCATAGAAAGAACTCATGAACTCCTCAGAGTCTGCAGACCACATACTGAAACCTGATCTGTTCTATTAAGACAGCTCTTCTATAGTTACGCACCTACCAAGTGAAGTCTAGAATTGGCATAAATGTGTTATTTCTTACACAGATTGAAGGATGTGTAACATAGGTGCATCTAACAATTTATATGAAGCACACATTGCACATGCTCCATCACGGCAGCTGATCGTGAACCCCTGAAAAGGAATTTTATCACTGACATCACCAAGAGCAGGATTTGGCCCATGTTTCTTAACACGTAGTAATGCTGAAGATATATGTTGTTATATTACTGAATATTTTTTATCTTATCACATGTAAGCTGACTAAACTAGGAGTTATTTATAGAGACTAATTCACATTTGTACAGCATATGGATGCGCTTTTTTGCCAGCTTTAGCATGAATACAGTTTATATTCATTAAGGCTGAGCTAGCTAATTAACCATAGACAGAATTAGTGAATAACTTTCTAGTAATAGTACCTCAAGGTTGCCAACAATTTCATTTGGGATTTCACCCACTGCAGACTTCTGATCTTCAGCAGTGACTCCGGCCACAGCATCTGCCTCGAAGGACTCTACCTCTGGACAGGGCTTTTCCAGGTAACCCTCTTGATCAGACCCCTAGCAGCAACAGACCACAAGGAATACGTGAGTTAGAACATCCTCCTGCTCTCTACAAGACCAAACAGTGCCAGCCCAAAGACATGCAACAATACATGAAGCCTGCTTTTGGGAACTCCTGCTCTGACAGAGCCTGTCAGTGTCTGTCTTTCACTGCCCAGGCCGGGCAGATCCTGAGGTTATGAAGTCGCATGGGGTGAGAGCCCAGAGGTGCTGACTCAAATGTCCTCTGTTGACTGATTAATGCATTGAAAGCAACTTCATTCAATCTTAGAAGAGAATGCATGCTATATTCTGGGGAATAAATGTCATTAGTGACTGGGCGCCAATGGGAATAAACCAGGTATGAGACTCATAGACAAACAGCTTTGTTAAAAAAAAAAAAAAAAAGACAAAAACCCAAACCAACAAAACTCTATACCTTAGATCCTGTCTCTGCAGCTGTTGGTGATATTATGAGGGATGAATAGATATCCAAAGGTGTGCTTTCTTCCAACAGAGCAGGGAAGGGGGGAACTGCAGGTTGGGGAAGTTCAATCACATTCTGGCAGTATTTAAAAAAAAAAAAAAAAGAGAGAGAGAAGAGAGAGAAAAAGAAAAAAAGCAATTCACGTTTAATTATTGCTCAGAGGTTTATTGCTGATTTTTTTAAATGGAGATGAAATGTCTGGCAAACAACAAAAAAAACCCACCTTTTTTTGGTACTATCCAGGTGCTCAGAACTAGAAAGCATACACTAAATGATTATAGATCAGCTTTAATTTCTAGCTGCATCTCAAGGGTCCCTCTTTATAGTATTTGGAAAGAACAGATGATTTTCGTAATTTCATAACACTACAGTTTCTTACTTATGTAGGTAATTACGTTTAGAAAACGCAGAGTTTGGGTAACATGCAGTCTTCCCAATACAAACGTGTCACTTCCCAACAGGGACGTTGCTGCATTTTGGAATTAAAGGGCCCAGCTGACCATGAGGGTATTCTTTCAAAGGAGTCAGCTCGAGTAAAAAAGTTGTAGTGACACTGCATTGAACAAGGCCCTAAGAAAAATATTTTTATGTGTGACTATAATTTAAGAATTCCTAACAGTCCAAGTTTTGCTGCTTCATCAACTTGCTCCCATTTCTCCTTCCTGTGAAGACGGGAACCACACCGGTATTCTGCTGGCGTGAGAACGGCGGCTCCCGGAATGCTCGGACAAGGAAATGGCTTTTCACCCCCGGAGAAGCTGGATGCAGCACTTAGTCCTTGCTTGGGTTCTGGCAAGTGATGCAGAAGGTGGCCCTGCGTCCTCTAAAGGGACAGGGTTTTGTGTGTTTTTTTTTAAAAAAAAATCAGATGACAGTACATACATGCCAAATGGGTGACAAAAGGCATTTTAGAATGAGCAAGGAACAGGGTGTAATTTTAAAAAGGTATGTTTCGGGCCTCTACAACGGGAAGTGCCCACCAACAATGCAAGGCAGACGTTCTGAGTCAGCTATTACAAACATGATTTTTCTTGGATGGTGTAAGTCAACTACATTAATTCACATCAGGGTAATTGCAGCTCCCATAAATTAATTTCCTCATACTTTTGGAATCATAGCTAGGTTGATATTTGGCTTATTTAGTTTCTTGCTATAGTTAAACATGCTGAAAATATTAAAAGTTCTATACATTTGCAAAAGTGATAGCAAAATTTGCAAATAAATGGTGAGCCCTAGCCATTGTACTTCACTGCATCTCTTTTGCAGTCCTAAAAGCTTTTCAGAAGTTACATTTGGACTCTGTCATTGTCTTCAAGATTCCCTTTCATGTGTGAGCTCGCTAAAACAAAGTAGAGAGTATTAGCCCATGTTTATAAGAATCCAAAAGGCTGATAAAAAGGCTGCCAGAATTTAAGCGAGGAGACAACCAGAATGTATAGAAGCATTTTCCTGTATCACTTGTGACTCAAATTTTACAGCACTGTGCTAGTGCCTACAGACTCACAAAAGGAATAGTCAGAAAATTTAGGTTTTGCATCAGAATGAAAAACCCTTAAGTTGAGCTAATTGTTATTCTTTTAAAATAAAAAGAAGCTTTGTTTTCAAATTCTATCTTTTTTAAACTAGAACTCTTTTGATTTAGCAAATATTTCCGTTTTCTCTGATTTCTTACTTTGTATTTTCTTATTAAAAAATATTAGCTGAATTGGATGAGAATTCACAATTACTTTCTGTTTCTTTAAAATAAGATTTTTTTATTAGTGAACTATTCACTGAAAATATTTTCTTTATTTAGATTAAATCATTATTCCGTTTATTCCCTCCAGTCCAAATTTCAAAAAGTGAAATAATGTAAAAAACTACATCAAGTTTTTAAAATCAATTCCTGGCTGATCAAACACATTTTCATAGCATGGATAAGATGTTCAGAGGTTCTGTTTTAGAATAATATTTTTACTTCACTGCATCCTTTTAAAGAGAACCATTCTTTACTCATCTGTTCTGTGTCTAATAATAACCCTTGGATCATTAAGAAATAACTAAATTACAGCAGAACTAGTCTCTTTAATGAGCCATAACAGTCTCAACATTCAGCCAAAAGTTTTTTTTAAAAAAGACTGTGAAACTTCAATATATAATATGAAGTATTTTGTTTAGTAAGAGTTAGTTTATGAGCAGTACTACAGTTTACAGCCAAAATATAGTGACCTAAAAATGCCATTCTGCATTGCTCCTTCCTATACATTGTGTCCTTAACAAGTCCAGGGGAAATTAGAACGAGTGAATTGTGGTGAGAGCCCGAAGCCAACAAACGTATTTAAATGAATCCTTCTGATGCAATACTTTCCTTTAAAAAATACAATTAAGTCTTTGTATTTCCTTTGAACAAAACCTCATGTTTAATAGCACCAATGGCTCTGTAGTAAAATCTATTTAAAAACAGAGAAGGAGACACAGTAAGTTTTATACAGTTACAGTGGCTTTAAAAGATGTTGCTAGTTTCTGAAGTCTGAGTAAATTTATGGTGAATTACTTCCACTGACCTACATTAAAAAATTCATCCTCCTTTTTTTAAATCCTGAAGATTTGTCATTATGTGAGCATTATTCACTATGACAAAGATGTATTACTCAAAGTGTCTTCTTGAATCAATATAACTATTGAAATGTGAGAAACAGTTTGGCAAGATGATAATTCCTTAAAATTAATTGGCAATATTTTCCTGCACATTGCAGCCCAATGGGTCCATGAGAATTCAAACATAAAGGAATCGTAAGGCAGTTGCACAAATGTGGAGGGCATATCAGTGTCAGCTGCTGATAAAAGGATGCTCCAAAAGAGACTGGAGGGAGACGACGTTAAATGCAATATTCTCGCTCCTTCCTAGGGACGGGGGGGTGCCAAAAGGCCACTTGGATCTGGACAAGTTAAGCAGGCTAGAGGCTGCTCTACCATTCAGCAGAGGTTACCGGGGGAAATATCATCCCACGTCACCCTTACTTTCCCACTCCAGTTGCATCACGTCTCAGCGTGGTCACAGCTGAGGACTGTAGCTGGTGTTCAAACATTGCTCTCACTGTACAGCCCGATGCCACAATTTTTCTCTGGAATTCTTTCCAGTAAAAGTGTGCATAAAGAGAAGTAAGTATAAAAAGTGTCAGTTGTTCTGTACATAAACCCACATATTTTTCTTGCTGTTGAGAGCTAGCAAATTACCTTTTTACAAATGTAGGCAGAGCAAAGACAATAAAATAGCATACAGGAAAATTTCTGAAACAGAATAATGGCAGGAAAGAAGACTGGTAAAGTGTTCTAATAAACGAGTTCCACAGATGTGGTAGTTATTATAAAATTAGCTTTGCATAACTTACCAATATACCATTACATTTTCCCCCAGATGTTATCTGTTACTTAAATTAATTTTGCTTAAGTTACTATTATTGCAGATTTTATCCACACTGTATTTTATTATTTAAGTTTCTGTGGCATAAAACAAGCCCTGGCTGATAGCATTACTTTTAATAATATATGTAAGAGGTTTTAGTATTATACAAATGGCTGCTGGGTATATCTTAATAGTCATAGCACAGAACGTCTGCTCTCGAAATATTATGTAGATTAAAACCAGCTATTTACTTACACTCTAATTCAAGTCATTGGAAAGGTTTGCAGTATTTATGTATGTGGTATGAAGGGAAACAATCTACTTGGGGAATAAATATCAGAGTTTGGAAATTAGCAAATCTAAGGTCAAGGTCAGTTTGGATTTACTGACATACTGAAAATTAGAATTTATACTTTATGCTTTCTTATTTCATAAATGAGAAAAGAGACTGAGGGGGTGGTTTATTTGCCTCTTTGATACAAGGCTTTTGTATCATAGAAACATTTTAAAACCACCTTTTCAGCTTAATATTATCTGAAATTCTCTACTCCTCTCCAGAGAGTCTTAACATAAATTCTCCGTAGCTAATCTTACCAAACATAGGAAAATAATTATTTATAAGGACTGGAAAAAATAGCCCACGTTCAGCACGGACCATTTCTAAAGCCTTGTAACATCTTTCAAAGCCTGTCAATGGATATGGATTTGATTTTAAATGAATGACAGATGCATTTAAAAAAGGATGTTCTTTGTGTGTTATTCTTTATCATCTGTGGAGTTCCTAATTGTATGCTATAGGACCTTAAGCCACCAGAGACCTTCACAGACTTCTCTCTTACATATCATCATGCATGAGATTTGCTATGAACCAAAATATTTAATACAGGATTTACAGTAGTTTGCCATTCAGGCTAAGCATGGCAGCTGCACACCTACAAATGCGCTGAATAAAAGGCATTTAGAAGAGATGGTTTGGTCGCTGCCTGTATTTCATGTGGTTAAATTTGACTGAATAACTAATGGCCAGAAATGCGCTGTCTCGCACTGACTCAAACCAGTTTGTCTTTGTTTTTTTCCCCCTCTTTAATCTGCCAGCATATGCAAACACAACAAATCCACCCGACTTGCCTTCCGAGGCATCGCCCACCAGTGTTCTCACAGGTGAGGAGGTTTCGGGGAGGCTGCTGGTAGCTCTACAAATACATCTGCCATCCTATTTTGCAGCAGTGCTATATACGAGATCCAAAGGAGCGGAGGATCTTATGAAGCACTCAAACACTTAATCCAGATACATGATCTGTGCAGTGTGACTAAGACGGCCGAGCTTCCTTCTGAACGCCTTCACTGTACAAGTTTCTGTTAATATTTAAAGTAGAATTAAGATCAATGAGGGACTAAACTTGGCTCCTGAAGTACGTTCCCCAGTTGCTAATGATGCACATGGAAATTCTGTGTGCATGTTCCTGGGCAGGAATTTTCAAACCACTATTCCTTAAATGAGACAAAAGTTCAGTAAGTCAAAGGTATACTTTATGCTCTTTTCCCTGCATTTCAGAATTCAAGTTAATATGTTTTAAAGAGAGCTTTCCATGTTGCTGAGCTGAGACATGAACCAACTTTGTTGACAATACATCAGTAATTAATCTAGTCCAAAATAGCTATCTGAAGCAATTTGGTGCCTACATTGACAAAACAGGATCTACCCCTCCCCCCCAGGAAGCTGTAAATCAGTCAGTGACATCTGGCCTCAAGGACATCAGAGTCATCTGAAATGTGGTAATTTATATTAATGAACATCAATATTAATTTTTAAATAAAGAGAATTTGCTACTGACATTATGTTTACATATGAAATATTATTTATAACTTGTGTTCCTCCTTTCCTACATTTTGACCATAATTTACTGTAAGGAAATACACTGTCACAGTTATAAATATTTTTCCTTGGAATCAAAGCTTTTACATATCCTCTTACTGTTTTCAGTAACTATATGAGGGCAACAACCAGGATTTTCTTGCTACTCCAGGAACTGCTGCCAATTTTAATGCTTGACTGAGTAGAAAAGGGTGCCTCTACAAAAACAACCAAAGCCTTCCCCTCTAGAGATATCTTAATGCAGAACGCCCTTAATACCTAGATTCTGTAAGAATACCCTAACATATCAGAAAAAAAATAAGACTCATTTAACTGGGCTGCGGTCCTCTACTTCTGCTTTTACCAAGCTTCCAATTATTACTGCCAATTTGCAGATTATTTAGAAAGACAAAATAAGAGACATCCAAAAAAAACCCCAAAACCCAGTTCCCAGTTGGCTTTCATGATGAGGACACATCACTAAATGATTCACCTTGGAATGGTCACTCTGAATTCACATTGTGTTTAGCATTGCCAAATCTCCTAGAGTTATGGGATTACAAGAGAATCTCAGCTTTCATTTAAAAATAAAGTTAGTGTCTAGCTCTTATGGTTGCAGAGGAAAGATTGAAAACATAAATCTTGAAAGCTCAAAAACTAGACTGCAAGAAAAAAAAAGCAAGCAACAATTATTTTTAAGCGAGTCTTATGATTTTTGGGGATCTGTCTCACCATTTTAAATGCTTGAGGTTAACAAAACCCCTTTTAAAAATAATACATATAGATTCTGAGACGGGGTGTAGGATTTTTTTTTTTTTTTTTTTTTTTTTACCTTGTCAGGACTCTTCAAAGTGCCAGCCCCCACTTTCCACTTCAAGGGCACCCATCAAACAAGCAAAGAACAGGCAGTTCCTATTCTGGCTATACAGTTATACTCAACAGGGATCAAAAGCCATTTAAAAAAAAAAAAAGCAAACCACCAAACACAAAAGCCAAAACCCGAAAACACAAGAACCTTTCCCACAGTAACCACCTAGCTGTATCTACAAAAATAATTTTAAAAAAAGGCTTTTTATATTAGTCATGTGATCACATTGGAAAACCATAAAAGTAGGTTCTGTTGAACCCAATACACACCAGGCAGTCTAATATCTTGGTGGCATACACCTTATCAGGCCAGAGCTTTACATCTCTTCTTCCAAATCATTTAACCAGGACAGACCTGATATGAATGCTGAGAACATTATGATAAAAACATGAAAGCATATCTGGCCAGGTGCATTGTGGTACCTCTTTCTGGGAGGAGGCTTCATACATTTTATAAAGACCAGCTACAGTCTCATACTCTCAGAAAATGAATTTGCATAAGAGCACGTGCCTTTGGCAACAAAATGGCTTATAAGAATTAAATTGCTTAGGGGGTTGGTATCATCACACCTGCTTTAGGGGCTTTGTCAACCCCCTAAACCCCTCCTTGTAGTAAGTGCAAAGAGGACCGCATCTCCTGAGAGACAGTCAGAGCAACTACGGTAAATTAAGAACCCAACAATTGCGTAATATACCTGCCCCGGACCACAGCAAGCGCAGCCTGTTACCTCTCCCATCAACTGTACAGGGAACCAAGGGCTCCTCACTCAGGCTCCTGGTGTGCCTGGCACCGGGAAATATGAAATATTCCCATTTTTAGTCAAAGGACCATTGCAGAAACTCAGTGGGAATCAACAGCACCACACATTCCTCCTGCAGCCCTGAGCATGTACAGTAACAGCCTGTTACCGTAGCGGCTGCTGGCGATGTCCTGGGCTGTTTTTTCCAGGTGTTAAATCTGAGATGCAGCACTGTCTCATCATTGCTGTTCCACAGGGCTTTAGGTCAGCCCTAGGACTGCCAAAAAATGCTAATGCAGACATGTCGATCTCCAGCGTGTATGTCTATCTCTGGCATGTCGCACGCTCTGCACGCACCAGTTAGAGCAGGCGTGTGTCTAGGGAGCTGTGTGTTACCCCGCCAGATTTCTGTAAGTTCAGTAAGCACAGCCTTCAGGCTTTATCTAAACATAAGTACAACGGATGTGAAAGAAAGGCACCAAGATTCCCAAAACCCTAGGAAAACTTTAAAAGAAACTTTTGAAACAAAAAGGATTCAAGAAGTGATTGGGAGCCTCTGCCAAGCAAGTCTGACGGCAGAAAACCAACCTTGTGCTGCTGATACAGTCATGTGCAATCACTGCCTCGAGTTGGATGGAGGTCTCACCTCCTGCCTTTGTCTGCTGCCACTCTCGAAGAGCCTTCCCTTCCTAGCCATTTCCCCCGAAACCAGCATTTTCTCCAGGCAAGACTGGCCATGGACAAGCCCCTCACACAACTGCTCCGTGCTCTGTACATTCCTGCACCACCAATGGACAACGGAACAAGCTGTCTCTAAACTCTTCTCAGTCATCAGGCGCGTTAGATGTGAATAGGCTTGCCTATATTGATTCACCCCTAGCTGATGCTACAGAAAAAAGCTGCTCTAACATTTAAAAGGTTGCATTTAAAAAACCAACCAAACGCTAAAGAATATTGATTCTGAGTTAAGAGGAAAAAAAAATTGCTCACGCAATATAAAAACTACTGTATAGATTTTTAAAAATATGCTACATTAGAAAACTTTTTGGGATATACAGTCACATAAAAATGGAAAGCTTGTGTTCTTTGTTTTTAGACCTAAAACATAAAGTCTTTGCCTGAGTATGTAAGTCTCTGTTAAAACAACAATTTGTCCTGTGGACTGTAAATTCAATTACTGTTTTTATTGGAATCACATTTTGCTTTGGAAACAATCATGCAGAAAAACAACCAGTAACTTAGACATCTTAAAAACATCTCAAAACAGGCATGGCTCTCAGAACAAATCAGTTATGGTAATTCTTCCACTGTGAACTGCAATGTTTTTTAAATACATTTACATATTTTTAATTAACACCTAGCTAAAAAAAAATCTTACTGTAGGTCATTTTAATCACAAATGGGAAAACAAATTTACTTTATCAGAAAATTGACTCGACACTATTTTAGGGACTTATTTTTCATGTTTTTATCATCAAAATTAAGTTATTAACATACATTTTCCAACTTGGGAATGCAAAAGTAAGCCATTTTTTCTCTCAAATTTCAGAGTTACAGTTTTCAGTCACCTCTCTATGTGAAACTAGTCTATTTTAGCACCAGAATATTTGATCAATACACACAAAACCCCACAAAAGTCTAAGATATCAGTATGTCTTTTCAATTGCATTCCTATATAACTTGAATCTGCAGTAATCTCACCATAGCCTGTTAGTAAAAAGAAACCATCACCTCTTTATATTACACTTGAATTTCATATCCCATTGTAAACAGGCTCTCATTACAGTACATGTTCATAAATCTGTTTATACGGGGTCTCAGCTTGAATGCTGGGGTTAGTTTTAACTCTATCTTATAATACTGTCATTCATGTTAAATTGAAGTACAGCTGTGGATAGGGGCAGGGTTAGTCTGGTGAATGCAAGAGTTAAACAAGGCTTTGTTTCAGCAAAACTTGGCTTGGTGGGTGATTTGAAAACTAATAAGTTTCCTCTTGGTAAACTTCCAAAGCCAACCACACCTTGGATGATGTTACCTTCACAAAAACAACCTCACATCTCCTGACAGATTATCTCCTCCCACTTTGACTTGGAAGGTTTCTGAGAAGAAGAGTCATTTCCATTTCTGTTGGAGCATGAAATGGTTTCTGATGAAAAAGTGCATAAACCCCATTCTGCTTTGACTTGTTAGGAAGCTCATGACAAATCATATAATCAAATATGAATATTTCAAGATTTGTTTAAAAGGATGAGAAGAAACAAGCATTTCTTCCAAATAATTTCCACCCAAATAAAAAAAAACCAAACCAACACTCTCTGAACTCCTTATCCACCTAACTTCATCTTTTAGAAAATTGCCACATACACAAGTAACAAAACCAACAAAAATCTGACATTTGTTCAATGAAGGTTTCCACAATCATTCAGAAGCTTAACACAAATCAGGATTGAGAGCAAACATTTCAAACTTCGAAGTTAAAATATTGAGTCAGATACAGGATAAGTGAATATGAAAGGTACTGGGTTGAGTTGTACACTATAGGCTTTCTTCTCCTCCCCTTGCGTTTTGTCTTTTTGAGAAACTCTGTTCTACAATAGGCAAAGACAATGTGATCACAAAGTTTGCACACAGTTTGCCTGATGAGATAAAGACAGTGTGTCTGTGAGGGTCAGCATGTGATGGGAAAAAATGAAGCAATGATGTCCAAGGTATTTATCTATTTATTACTTTTAGCAGCACCTTTTCACTGGCAGCTTTCCTAAATAGCAATATCATAACTACCTAGAGGGAGCAAATGCCAAACAGCAGCACCTACTCTTAAGAATGCACAGCTATACCCAGAAACATGACATTGCCTACTCTGGAGCTGCTGTCTTTCGATCTAACCCTCAGAAGAAAACACCTATCAGAACATCAAGTGTGCCTGGATTGCCAAGCAGAGAGGTTGAGGAGTGGGAAGAAAAATCACTAATGGCTGGAAAGCTCAGCTGGCAATAGAAAGAAAGGCGGGGTGGATGGGGACACGGGAATTCAATTGATCCCGTGGAAGGGAAGACATTCAGCAGCGTGGGGAAAAGCGTGGGTCACTGTGCAGAGGAAGAGAGCAGGAGCAGTGGGAAGTAGCTAACAGCAGAGCCGAATGTCTCGCATGCGGAGGAGCGGCAGCGAGGCTGAACAGATCCATCTTCATCACCCCGGCAGCAGGGTGCAACGCTGAACTGTAACACTTCTTATTCTAGTCTCAATCTCCCCTTTGGCCCCAACTGCCAGGCGTGCCAGACTGCACGAAGCAGCTGAATGTCTAGTGTGGCTTCAACAGTATCTCTTGTCAACAACCAGATTTTAACTTCCTTTGCCGATAGATTCATAACCCAAAGATGGTATCAAAGATGGAACACTAAAGACTTCTGGAGGTGGGCCCTATTCACTTCCTTATCTACGTCAGGCTATTTCCTTCCAATAAGCCCTTGTTCCATCTAGACAAAACGTCACATATCCTAGGTCCTCCTGTCATGAGATTCTTTATTTTGATTTTAACCTTTGGCAGAATGTGAAGCAGCTCTCACCACTGCGTTTCTGGTTTTATGTCGGCCAGAAATATTCACCTATGCACTCAAACACAGTCTTTTTGCAGCTGGCATGAACCATATATATACACACGTATATATGTATATCTTGCTAATTGTTTTTTAAGCCTAGAAGGACTAAAAAATCCAAAATGAGAAATGGCTTTTAAAGGAGGAATCGATACCAAGCTGAAAGAAGACCCTACTAGAGACCCTAAAGGAAAAATACCTTACCAAATAGACAAATTTTCAGTAGCGTCCCTCTGCGCACACTATCTTCACAGGACTGACTGGTTTAAGTGCTCTTTGCAGGTGTTCATTTTATCATGTATAGACCCTAATAAATCATACTGGATGCACAGTTCCATGTGGAAGAAATAGAGCTGACAGGAGACACCTTTGAAAAACTTGGTCCTAAAACCAGAGACAGGTTAGTTCTCTGTGACAAGTAACTTAACAGATATATTTGTCTCTCAATGGTAAATTAGTCTCAAAGCAGCATCCTCCACCAGAGAAAGATCCTAAGGTGCTCTTATAATACAAGTGATAGTCAATTTGAGCACTTTAACTGGATTTTTTTACAGCCCTAAAATTATTAAAATTGTGAACATTAAATAATTATATTTCAACCAGTGTTTTACTAGTTCTCTCCCTACCTTCTCTGATTTTAATTTTCTCACTTGTCAGCATCTCTTGGCAGTGAGAACAAGAAAGACCTCAAACCTTTGCTGATTGCTTTCCACGCAATCTGATTTCTATAAATTAGAAGTTGCTGATGGGGAAGCAGACAGCAGTACCCTTTGATCAAGATACACATCTTGATCTCTTTTATCATTTTTTAAAAAAACAATAATATTACAACAAAAAAAAAATCATCATACAAGCTTTTCGATCAAAGTGTGTCACTGTCTGCTTCCCAGTCAACATACTGCCAGTAAACTGGCAAGGTGCCCAGAAAGAGCCGGCAGCAGCTGGTGGGTTTGATTACCATCTGTATACCCACTGATGTATAAAATATGATGTCTCCATCTAGTGGGCAACTGCACTTAGCAGGAAACCTGAAAATGGGTTGGAGCCTACTTGCGTGGTGGCAGAAAGAGCTTCGCTAGACTTCCCATCAGCAGAGCTGGGCTCTAAAGCTGTAGCACGCTGGAAATCTGTTTAAAGCGAGAAAGGCATGGAAGCCCCGCTGGTGGTTCCATCGCTGTGCTGGCACTTGCCCTAGAAACCATGTTTTCTGCAGAAGCATTCATAGCGTATCTATTTCTGTGCTCTCCCAACAAACCAGCTCTTTCTAACACGCTGGAAGTCTTAATGGCCAAAATCTGAAGTGTAAAAGTGAGAACAGGAAAGGGAAGGTGAGAGCAAGGATGCCATTAATGTCCAGAGCTCCCAAAATAAACAATAAGAAATGAGATTAATATGTCAAGAATATGTCTTCCTTTAAGAAGAATTAAGTTGCAGTATATTAAACCATTATCCCCTGACTACGCGATGACAGGACATGCAAAATACTACATTAACTTTCTCATGCAGGAGTAACACGAGATACACAAATCTTTTTCAGGTAAGTGCCACAGAAATAGTCCTTGGGACACAGATTTTGGAATCCATGTGCCTGCTCAAACAAAGGAGAAACTGAGGCATGAGGCAACGTTATGATAGCACTCCCATGACAGACACAGGGCTAGAACAAATAGTTATTAAAAGATGAATTCTACCACGTTCATTATACCACCCTCCCTTTCATCGATTACCATCCTTTTTGACAAGTCCGCTAGCGATGCACTGACTGGACGTATTTTCCACACAGCCATCTAGTGTGAAAACTGCATCCTAATGAAGAACTATCAGTACAGCAAAATGAAATAAAAAACAACAACAAGATCATGCTATTGATTTTTTCCATCCACATCCACTAGACCTAAATTCCCCTAGCTTGAGAAATCTGTTGAGATAAGTCTCCAACACAGCATGATTACATTTCATTTAATGACTTCTCTGGATGCATGATAGGTCCTAAAATAGCTGCTCTTTTTCTGAGTATCTTTTAATAAAGTTGTTTAAGATACTTTTTGATTTGACACACCTAAATTGGTTAAAGCAAAGCATTTTCTACTTTTATCATATACTCCATTGCATTAGAAGTAAATTTATTAGTCTATAAATAATTCATTCAAAGGAACTTCAGTTTAACAGCACCTAACAGACACAATCACTTAAGGTAGTACATTGGCAAATTTTAGCTTTAAATCAGAAGTCGATCTGTCTTCATACAAAAAAAAAAAAAAATCAACTTACCAGAAGAAAGCATCATTTTTAAGAAATTCAGGCATAAGCACTTAAAAATGAGGTCAATACATGCCAACAACTTTTGTGCTAATTTATTATATTGCTTGTTTGTGCAGGAAGGGAATGAGATTTGTTTCAATCTAATCGAATTCCCTTTATTTCAACAGAAACTACAAGAATTAGAAATGAAAGTTGTTCCCTCAACAATTTGCTGTGATAGAGGCTTTATTTTTCAGGTCAGCACACTGTTTTCATTGCTCAATGGGAGCACCACAATGGCTAAAAAACCGAAGCCTCTGAAACATTAGGAAATAGAAACTGCTGACTACCTGGTGAAGGAATAATGATTTATAATATATGAATAGGAGCAATAATTGGATAGCAGGCTGTACTCAAAAAAGCCTTAATTCATAGATCTGACATCAGAAAGTCATAATCCATCGATCTAGCATCAGAATGATGGATTATGACTTTTTAAGAACATGTAGACATGTCAGCTTCACGAGCATTCCGGGAATTGTAGTCCAAATTGTTTTACTGAGGTCATTTGAAAAATTTCAGTGTTTTCCAATAAAGCTGATGCACTAATATTTTGAAATGCAGAAGTTCTGTTGGATCCATTTTTTTCTTTTAAACCCTAAAAATCCTACAACCAAATATCACAGGTTGGCATAAATTGTGATTGAAGAATTGTTTTTTTTTTTTTTAAATTACTTCAAGTCTGTGCCATTTTCTTAGAGACAACAACAGTTTTAAATCCTAATTGATTTTTACGTCAAAGAAGTTTTGCATTCAAATTTGGAGGCCAAATCCAAAGTACAAAGAGAAGGATTAATTACCATGTTTTCTTTCAGGAAGAGCACTGATATAATATGCACATTTCCCCCTGGACTACTGCAAAAATATATAATTTTTGACATCTGACTCCTTTTCTTTCGACCCTGTTTAGGTTTTAAACTGTCACTGCCAAAATTAAAGATAAAATGTGAATTTAGATGGAATCTTTTATGAAAAGAAATAATACTCTTGGAATGTGTGAATACCTAGAGGTTGAAATGTATTTTTTATAAAGAAGCTTATGACATATTAACTCGAAAAGACATCTAGCCTCTTCAGTGAAATACTTGAAACTTCACTTTCCTCATAAAAACAAACATGGTCTAAGGTTGTTATTCAACAAAAAATTCAGGAAAGTTCCAGAGATCCTTTCATTGAGCATCACATATTTATTTACAAGTAAACCACAATTTTATTAATAAAATTCTATTATAAAATCTTCCAGTGGTGTTTTGCCATTACAATTAAGTGAAACCACCTATAAGTTAACAACTGCTACATTAAACTAATACAATGTCCCAGATGGGTAAGAGTTCTTCAAAAAATGCTTTCTGCTCCAGACAAGTGTTGAGAATAAAAAGAAAATCCCACATTAAATACAACTAAATATTTTCAATGTATACACGTATTAAAACCATAAAAAACCTGTGACTAAAACCTCTTCCAAAGGTATAAAAACTTTAAGTATACAAGGGCTAAAGGACAAAAGAAGCAAACAAACCAAGCCAGGGTTGCATAGCTCTGTATTTTTCCCTGCAAACTCCTTTGTGTCTCCCCTTGTCTAGAACGCTGAGTTTCTCCCTCTCTGGTCTTTCTCACCTTATTTCCCTTCTTACTCGTAAAATGTTTTTAAGAGAGCTTATTGATAAAGTAACTACTTATGTGAAGCGGGGTTTTTTTGGGGGGGGTTTTGTGTTGGTTTTTTTTTTTTTTTTTTCTTTTACTTTTGTATATGTTCATAACTGAAGCCACTATGGAAAGAAGAAGTCATCATAGGGCTCTTTTACAATGGTTGAAATAATTTATTTCACTAAAAAACATTACATCGAGCAAAAGCATCCTGGGTCCAGCCTCAGCCCAGATTTCAAAACAAACAATGACAACAACAAGAGCAAAGGGAGAAGAAAATACAGCTGTGGAACAGTACCCATTAAAAACTCAGTGGTTCATAGAGCAAGAGGAAAAAAATAATATACTTTTTACAACAGTAGACAGAAGCAATTTACTTCATTTTGACAACTAAGTATGGCTAATAAATACCACTGCCATGTTACACACCTTCCTCTAAACACACCTAATCTTCTTAGAGGTCTCACGTAAAGGGATCACATCACTGAAAAGCAACTACTTCTTTAAAGAAGCCTTAAACGACAATAATGCTACACAACTGATCAAAAGAGAGTACTTCATTTGATTAACCGGGGAATTGACATTGGTAGGCCGTAATTACTCACTTGGAGGACACGAGCCATGGCCAACAGTTTTCTGCTTGTGATTTATATGCTTGAAGTAAAGACAAGTGGTCAGGACACCAGTTTTGCAGCCTCCTTCAAAGAGGCGGTTGTGCAGTGCCCTAGCAGCATCAAACCAGCTTCACCATGACTTCATCATCAAACCATCTTCTACCAGAATTTTCCTTGAATCTTTTCCAACCTAGTGTTTACCCAGCTCAACTCAATTAAGCTTATGACATCAAATGAGACCACTAGGGTGGCTACAACTTTTCTAACATTTTCAAACTGAAGAATGAACACAACCCTTAGGACTGTGCACAGGGGAAGATAGGAGCCTGGTAAATCGGGTATCTCCCGATTCCTCCTCATTTTTGGACCAATGCATTAGTCCTATTTGTTTGCTTGTTATTAAACTGGTTGTATCCTTTCCTTGTCTCCACTGACACCACTAACTCATTTCTTGTATGTCATGAAGCAGCAGTCAGATGTTAACTTTCTGTCTTTAATGATGTCTGCTTGAATCAATGACCTTGAAGTGAAAGGCTCTGTAGACCTTTAGCATTCCCTCAATACTCCAGACCCTTTTATTCATCTAGTTTATAAGCAAAACCTGTGTGCAAAAGGAACACTTACTCACAATTACTATTATGATCCTTCTGCTGTGGCAGTATATTGCACTGAAAAAAATATTAAAAATTATAAAGTGCATGGGTTAGTAAAATTTAAATCAAGCAAATGTTTAATATTAAGCCATTTCATCTTTTTCCAAAGTTTGGCAAATTTATTACAAAGCATTGAAATTGCACTTCAAGCCCTAAGGCTTGCAGTGTTGGAGCCTGCTTGATTAATGTAATTAAAAGAATAGCATAATTCAAAATTTATTAAAAATTAAACCTATGTGGCCTTATTGTTTACTTCCAACTGATACCATGATTTCTAGCTAAAAATTTGCACTGCTTAATACCTGACAAGTTGTTAAAGCACATCCCCTTCCCTCCTGCTGTGCATATGATTAAAAGAGCAGAGGTTAAACACAGCAATAAAAAAAAAGGGGGGGGGAATTCTATTTTTGGTTACAGTAGTGCTTAGTTCTCCCTTCTCATTTTTACAATAAGCAGGTGCTGCTGAAGAGGTGGAAAGTCTCATGACGGGGGGGCATCAAGCTGGAGAAGGGTAGGAAAATGCTTCCTTGGACAGAATGTTTCTCCCTTCCGTGGTCACTGTGTGTCTTGTATTGCAGCTTTTTATCTTAGCCAAGACCTGACTTGGAAGAGCCAAGCTACATGAATTAGATTACTAGACACGCATAGCTCGTGAGGCCTGATCCAGAGCAATGTTCAATGGGTGCAAAGCCGGCAAATTTATGTGGCATAAGAATGCCCTCTTACACAGGGCTCGTGAGACGCTTGCAAGTGCATGGCCAGCAAATGCTGGCTAGGGCACTGAGGGATCTCAGAGGTCTCAGATGCAGGTTTTGAGAGATGGAAATTTAATTTTATTCACTCTGAAATTACAGCCAAAAAAAGCTTACTTTTTTTTTTTGCAAATGTTGTCTGCATATCTCCATTTTCTCCTGCAACAATTCTGCATTTTCCTTCAGCCAGTGTACTGATTAGCAGCCCCTCCCAGTACATGAGGTGGAAAATGAATGAAAAAATTAAAACAAGTTGGCAAATGTACCTATATATACATATTTCATGTTAGCACAGTTATGCTTTAAAAATTATGGCAACAGCAATAGAATTCTGCTGCTGTGATCATGGATAATCAAAGCAAGTGAAAAAAAAAGCCAGTGCTGAAATATTTTCAAAGGTATGAAAGTCTTTACTGTTGTGTAATTTAAATTTACTTGCCATTACTTGAAATTTCCTTTCGTCTATGTGATTTGAATTTAAATGCTCCTAAAATATATTAACAAATATAGTTCCTGTTATATTGCAGAAATACTGCAGCAACCTTCTCTTAATGTTGAAAACTAATTGGGCTCCTTAATTTACTACAGAATATACAAAGTAAAATTAGTTAAAATGTTTTGAGAATGAAGTCTTATTTGGGAATGATCCATAAGTTGAACTAATACCATACTTTCTACTCTACCTACACATATACACACCTCACAAAGCTATAGTAGTATTTTATACAACTGTAAATATGGGATGTTTGCACTTTTGCAAGAATATTATTGAATTTAATAACTTTCAGTTTGAGGCTCAATTTTGCTACCATTACACTCTGTCGTAATGTAGTGGCTATTTTAGATATAATCCTAGCAGATCCCCTGAAATTACTTGGGGTACAGTGGACTGAGGATACCTGACCTGGATTACAAATCCTACCTGCACACTCAAAATTTATACCTGACAGCAGTGAAAGGAGAGCAGACATTAAAAGCCTTCTCACGGGTTATCCCATGATGAATTTGTTCAAGTATCTCCATCGCAACAATTTCTTTTATTTTCAAATTCAAGATGTCACTGATGAATAGAAATTGCTGTTTTCTGAAGACAGAGTTCAAGAGAATATTAGCTTCACACTGAAGTTTTGAGACAGCCCAAGTAAATTGGGTCCTAACAGGGAACAAGTTGACAGAGTCAATCTGACCCCCAGGTGAAAACGAAGCTGCGATACCCTGCTGCACCACTACCGTTTATTAAAGCGCTTGGCAAGTTTAGTGTACTCTTAATGAGACCCTTTATTCATTTCCCCTGCCATAGTGATCCTACTGGACTTGATACACAGAGTCCTCTAAGTGGCACAATCTATAAAAATGGCCTTTTATACAACTGTATTCCACTGAGCAGGGTTTACTCTGTTAATAGTCATGCTACCTTTTCTTTACCTTTCATCCATTCTTCCCCATTTAGATTTGGCAGAAAAAGGGAAAATACAAATTTAAAAAAATAAAATTCTGTATTTCTGCATAGGTTGCTATTATTGACACCTACCTGATTAAGCAATTAATTTTGCTTCTAAAATCGGTAGTACATTAACAGATAAGTGCTAAGGAAGAAAGTACCTTGTCTTTTTAATTGTATTTAGTCGCTACTAAGTGGAACAAGAAGAATTCATGCTATAGTCTACAAAGTGGTGAATGTATTAAAATGGCAATTGAGCACTGAAAAACTTTAGTCTCTAATTCCCAATTCCCAGAGCAACCCACAGTCCCCTGTTTAATATACCATGTCCTGTGGGCTGTTTAATGTACAGTCTTTAAACTTTCCTGTTTCCTAAATAAGCTCCCTTACCACAGACTTCTGCATTTTATTCTAATGCATACGGTTTGCTGCTTATTAGTTTGTGTAATGTTCCTGCTACTGTGAAAGAAAAAAAAAAATCCACAAGACAAGTTCTCATTTTATCTTGCACTTGTCAAATATTAAGATTCTCCTAGTCTGTCAGACTTCTAAGCTTGTCTAATGTCTGTCATTTGTATCCAAAATTAATAAAGTCTATCCATGCTGTATGATTTTTCAGTTGCTCTGATTCTGATTACACACAATAATTTGTAATTTAAATTCACAAAAAGAAACGTGTCAATGTAGCAATGTGTTTGTGTTGTCAGTTTTAAAGGCTTGGCCTTTATGACTCTCATACCAAAGCCCTGTTCTTTCCGCTCATTACAAAGTTCCAGTAATGCTTGGACTGACCAATTACTTCTGGTAATTTGATTATGTACCCCCTTTCTTTTATTATTTACCCATTTAACTGAGGATTGAGCAGAACAAAAAGAGACAATTAAATACACTGCAATAAAACAGTATGAATAACAAGAATAGGAACTGAAGTCAAACCAGCAGTAGTTAGGAAACATGGAGATAAGGATGAAATCCTGTCTTTAACTTCTTCTATTGTGTTTTGCTGTGCCAGGGTTGCAAAGAAAAGGATATTATTTTTACATTCAGTAATTCAGAGAGCTATATGTGCAAGCACAGCAGGGAGGGAGGGACAAAAGATAAAATCTCTGTCATGGCAAAATGAGTAATGTTTAGCTCCTTACTTCCATCTTGACAATTTCTTGATTTCTCTAACAAAATGTGATTATTAAACAGAAATGAATGGTTCAGTACTGAGTTACATACCACGTACCAATAGACTCAAGGGGTCAGTCTCAAAATGGACTGAAGTGTAATGATGTTTTTACAAGTCCCACTGGAGGGGCACCACAATGCACCACTGGTAGGACGAAAAAAGAAAAAGTCAGCAACCTAGCCTCTAGCCCTCACTTTCTTTTAATCTAGGCCTGCAGGGACAACAGTAATGCTAAAAATCGTCTCCTGCAACAAGCCTAAGTGAGGGTAAAACCTTTAAATACTTCATTTGAAATATGATCGTTACAGGTAATTTAACATTTTTCCAAATGTAAATCTTCAACTACATCCTAATTCCTGAAGAATACAAAAAGCTGGCAAAGTATCTTCCTTAGAACAAAAGAAAATCATTAAGAGTCCTAAATGTATAACAGACAGAGATGAAAATGATAAATGAGTGCCATGAATACCAAAAAGAATGCTAAGAAAAACTCCAAGAGAATGTTAGGCAGATATTCAAAATAGAATAAGCTCTAAGGAATGTCCCTATCACTCCTCCATTTTATTAAACAAGAGTAATGCATGGAGTCTACACACATCGTCAATGGTTGTAATGCACTGCAAGTCTATGCACAACACACACCATTCAGGGATTCTAAAGATATAGACCCAAAGTCCAGCCTGTTAGTGCCTGAAACTTGCCCACAGCCTTGATCAATCCAAAATTCAAGACTTCTCAAGCATGGGATGTTTTCACAACTCTGAGACCATACTTGCACGGCCTTCCTATAAATGAAGCACGCGACATTTATCTTTATCACTTAGAATCTATGCCATTTCCTTAGACTGTATTCACAAGCCAGATTTGATACGCACAAAGTAAACTATAAAGCAACTGCACAGAAGATATTGTTGCTTGCATAGTATTATTTCACTAGAACAGGGACAGCAAAACTTTTACCAAGCGCATGAATTCTAACACTAAGAAAATAGAGTAATACATATATTAGCATGTAGTTCATGCAAAATGTTCTGTGATGTGAAAGCAGGAACGGTATTTTCTGCAATATGTTTTTACAATATTGTTGGATTCTTGTAGAACTAACCAAAAAGATCAGAAGGACCACTCATAAAATGTGGAGAGCAGACTGTTAATGTATTTCAGCTGAAAACATCCATGTTTGTTTGGGTTTTGTCCTGGTCACAGCATCATCCGCAGCATAACTCTGCAGAACCTATGCAGGCTCTGGCATAGGCTTTGCAAGCTGAGACAAATTTTGAGGGTGAAATCAGTCTGGAGGGAAAAAAAAGGGGGGGGGGGCAGGCAAATAAAATTCATACAAATACCACCTTAGCATCTTAGCCAAAGATTCTGCCCATTGTTACAAGTAAGGAAAAGCAAATATTAGGTACAAACAAGTATTCCTCCTAAGCTGTTTTAAGTTGGCCAAGAGGAGACTCAGGATGATTTCACTACAAAATTTTCAACAGTGCAGTGCGAAGCCAAACCATAAAATATTTCAAATAACAGTCTTAATCATGAAACACTCCAAAAGCTGCCAACTTTTGAAGACCACCCTGAGGAGATACCATACAGTCTATCTATTTGATGTTGTTTTTCTGAGTGCAAGAGCTGGAAATACATAAAGAGGTCTTAGCTCCTATAAGCAATGCAATGGATTGGAGGGAGATTTATAAAGTGCAAGGTTAGTTAAGGCTGATAAAAGTTACAGATAGGAACCTATTTCCCAAACCAGAGAAACGAGATAGTGAAGTTCAGTGGGCTGGAGCTGGTGGGAGCTGGCCATCAGCCCGCACTAAAGAAGGGGATTGAAAGGACATTTCCCCCGCTGCTCTGTCACTAGCATCCTGTAAATGACTCCTGCTTAAGGATCAAATGCTAAAAGAAATAGTACAGGAATTCGGTCACGGCTCCTTTCTCTCCCATCTGCATAGCTGCTCATGGGCTACCTCAGCTTGTTCTCTTTAGGTGCTCACTAGGTGCGGGGAGGGGAGGACACAAAAAGCACACTAAGCCCAACTATATGCCTCTCCTTCCAGTACCATTTGGCAGTGTCTTTCCAGATTTCTGGTGCCTCATAATACTTTTGCAGTGTATTCAGACTCTCGTAAAAGAATCAAGCATTATGCTCTGGATAAAGCCCATCCCTTTGCCAAATGTTTTCCCTATTTAAGTTCTAGTAAAAACATTTTGAATGATTATGCTGAATCTAAATGGTGTTGAAGTCTTCCAAAAGTCTAGCAAGCTACAAAGAACAAATACTACAAATGTTGAAGAAAACAGTTGTTTTGTTAATATTCTGTTTACACAGCTGGGATCTTAGGAATTTTATCCATCTGTATATTCAGTAAGCAAGTAAATTAATGTGAAGAACTGCCATTCCCTAAGCAAAAAAGAAACCGATAAAATTAAGAAGGGTCCCCCAATCTCTCTTTCTCCGCTCCATTCCAGACAGACACGCACACCTCTCCTGTAACCACGAAGCATGAAGTAACTGGAGAGGATCCTTCACAGACAGATGTAATTTATAACAAAGACAGGAAAAGGCGACCCTAACTTAGAGCTTGCTGCCCTTCCTATAAAGTTCACCTCCTTACCATGAAAAAAGCAGAGAATAATTTGTTTGGTTTCTGTACTCAACTCCTTTTTTTTTATTGTGAAAAGTTTCCATTGTCCTTTTTTGTTTTGATTATTGAGTAAGTTTAAAGACTTGCCAAATAGCCCTAGATTGTTAACAGACCACCACTATTTAACTTTGAATGCTTTAAAAAAATAAAGGCACAGTTCACATTAATATTCTATGCCTTCATTTTATTTATTATCTTTTCTTTGAAATTTAAACAATTTTCCTAGCTAAGGTTTATTACATGTAAGCCTAAGTAGCAATATAAGTTACCTCACATACCAACCAGACATCCTATAAAACTCAACTTTCTAATTAGTAACAGAGCATTTTGCTGAGCTTAGCATATTTATAAGAAATCAAAATAATGTTTTATGAATTAAATATTCAAATACATCAGATTCAATGTTCACTAAAAATACTTTATGTTGTATCTTATGACAAGTTGTAAAATTCAAGGTGAAATTAGAAAACATACAAACTTTCTGCTGCATTTTAAAAAGGGACTTCAAAGGATTGCAAAACTTGTCTGTTATTTAAGCTTTGAATACATTTGTCCTCGTAACATCAACTAAAAGGATAAGAATTTATAAAAATGTATATTGATTATAAATCTTCACAGTAAGAAATGCCACTCTATTTATATGAATAAGGTCAACATGTTACTCATAAAATAAAGTCTCAAGATGTATGAATTTGATACACAAATATTCACCCATGGGGATACATTCCCATGAAATATCACGTCACTTGTCCATTCCACAGATACTTTTATAAATATAATTTAATCTTCAAGATGATGAAAAGCTGCAGATAAAGGTAGGGGTACAAAAATAGTTCATGGATCTCTGCCTGCTAATTAGCAAAAATGATACTGAAAATTTTGAAAATAGGACAACTGCTGTGGCAAATCAGTCTCCAGTAAGTTGTACTGGACTGGCAAGGACCTAAATAGCATCTGCGGGCGAAGAATTTACTACTTTTTTTTTTTTTTAAATAAAATAAAATTTGCTGGTTCAAATTATAAATGAAACAATACTTTCTTGAATAACCCCTTGATCCATGCTACATTATGTGGAAGAGTTTAACCAAAAATACTATTGTTCTGTAGTGGACGTAATGGAACGGGATAATTCAAATAAAATGTGTCGTCTTTTTTTTTTTAGCAAATTCCTTACAAATGTTATTCTTTGAACTACCTAAAAAATTAGGATGGAGTTTGTAAATTACTTTCTACCAACATGCCAGCAGAAGCCTATCTGGTTCTCACCAGCTTACTTACAAAGCTCTTTTGACACAGGTTGCCATGCTGACTGACCTAGAAATCTGCTTTCTAGATTCCTGGCTGCTCAAAAAATATGCCTATGAACAGCTGAGGGTAGATGCAGACCCCAGAATTGTATGAACCTTGCTCCAGCAGAGCCAACTATGCTGTATGGTGCCAAGATAGAGCTTGGGCTCTGGAATGGCCTTCAAGAGGTCTGCTTTGGAGAGAGGGAGTTTAAACAGACATACAAAAATAGCTATTCCGTTTAAAGTTTATTTTTTCTTTTAAACTGGAATTAAATCAAACTGCAAAAAATCTCAGAATCTTCTTTGAAAAAAAATTACTGATCTTTGCTCAGCTCCAATTATTTTGTTTTATGCTGGTCAAGCAAAACAACAGAACTCCCAAAGGGCACCAACAGACTAAGCTATTCAGAACTACTAGAAAAGTAAAACAAAATTCATATCCTAATAGTCTACACCTTCAGGTACTTCGCTTAACCACTTTAAAATTTCCCCAAGTTAATACATTTCTGCCAATCTCATTGTCTTCCATTAAAATTTACGTACTGACTTGATAAATATTTTTAAAGCTGTGCCATAGTCTTCTGATACACCACTTAGTCATTTGGATCTTACAACATTCTGATGAACAGCAGAAACACGCTGTCATTAATAAACAGTTTGTCCTTCCAGTCAAAGTCTACAATTCCTAGTAGACTGACATTCCAGCAAACAAGCAAGCCATTACTGCTGTTATCAGAACTATGTACCATTACACACACATGCATACAGAAATCAAGCCACTTTCTAAAGAAATAATTAAAAAACTCAGAGAGCACATCTGTGAATATATTAATTCGTGTATAGTTCCAGAAATGTTTTGCTGCCAATAATTCCAGGGGTTTTTCCCCCTCTCTTATTTAACATCACACAGTCAAAAAATGTGAGGCTTTGTCAACAGTACAACTGCAATAAAAAGTTATGACGAGCTTCAAATATTTTTTTTTGCTCTAGATTCTTTAGCTTTTCATCCTTCATGGTGCTGAGCAATGTGACCCAAGTCACTTCTCAGTTTAAGTCTGTGTATGTGAATAGGTCCATTGAAATAAAAGTTCCCAAGTGCTTAAAAAGAGGCACTTGTTTAAATGCTAGCTGAGCCAGAATTATAGAGCTCAGCATACTGAAAGCATAGCTTATGTCAGCTATCCGGCATTTTCTGTTACTGGATAAAAAAGCAGGTTGGTTTTGTACTTGATATTTACAAAGAAAATTTTAAAAACATTTCCTCAATCATTATTTAAAAGAAGATTTGCAAAAGTACTCAGCACTGGCTTACGAATTCCACTAACTGGAGTTTCAGGGCAGCACAGTTCAGCTACCAAAACTCAGGAATGTTAAAATAACTGTAGAAGACCATCAGCATGTGACCTACATGGAAGCATAACTGTTAAAGGTCAGAATACCTCCACTACTGGCAACATTTCAAGTAATAATGCATAAAATTCCAACAAATTCCACTTTTCATTCACACTAGTCACAACTCCTTCAAGATCTCTCTGGTTATAGCCATAGCAAACTTCAAGGTCAAAGGACTGAATATCAGGGGGTTTTGGCACAAAACCCACTGGCTCTCCAGCTGTTTACTTCAGTAATCTGGTCTTGGGTACTATACATTTCTGCAACGGACATCAAAAATTTCCCCTCAGACATCAGAAGACCAAGTACCAGTTTTCTAGTTTTTAAACATTCATAATTGTAAAATAACGAACCTACTCCTGATGCTGTAGTTTTGATCTTCATAGTAGTAAAAGTTTGAGGAATATGTTTTGAAGGAAAAAAAAAAAATAAGGACATGGAAATTAAAGAAAAAAGGCATATAACACAACATCGTTTTATCAAAGATACATCACACCAGAGTAATTTCATAGTTTATTTAATAAGATAATAAATTTTCTAGACAAAAGAAATGTTAGAGACATGATCAATTCATGAGAGGGCAGGAATATCATACAGATGGGACTGAATGACCTTGAAGAATATTCATTCTTGTATTCAATGACAAATCGTGAGATGAGATTGTAGGCTCATAATTTTTTGGAAAACCTACTGTGCACTGGGAACACCTCAGCTGAAAAATACAGTAATAAAGGAGAACCGGAATAGCAGACCTACAGCCACATGAGAGACAGCCACATGATACAGGTATGAAATGTGCGACTGATTCTAGGACCTATCATGTAGGCTATTCCCAGTAGAGAACAAGAAAGCACTATTGATATTGTACAAGGCTTTGCTTTTATCTCAGCAACAATATTATGTGCAGTTTGGTCACTTATGTTCAAACAAAACTGATTTAAAGCGGAACAGCTATAGAAAAAGGCCAACAGGATGACTAGAGGCTGGTATGAATGTAAGAACGCACGTACCAAAAGCCTACTTTAAAAGCAAAGATCAGAGAAGGCTGGCTTTTCTAGTTTAGCTAAATGAAGGCTGACAATAAGATTGCTGTCTCTTTATACACTAGAAAAATAAACACTGGGAATGGAACAAGAACTAAAGGTCAATACTGGCACAAACTGGTACAAGGGCAAATGCACACAAGCTTGTCATGAATACACTTAGACTGAAATTTAGAAGTTTTATAGCCATTACAGAAATTAGGCACCCGGGCAGCTTTCTAACTGGAATAGCAAAGACAAAAAAGTTAACTTTTTAAGCCAGAGTTTGACAAGTTTCTGAAGAGGATTATATATGTTTTCCTATGAGAAAGCAGCACTAGAGCCGACAACTGAAGAGGTCCTTTCCAGTCCTATGCCCTTATTTCCTTGAGAGCAGTCTTGATGTCTTTGCCATGGTGATATTTACAAAACAAAGCTACAGAAAATCAACTCGGTGGGTTTAAGCATGACAAATATTTGAAACCTTCATGCTTTAAAAAGCATGCACTCCATTAGCTGGTGAATGAGTCTCTCTAGTGTGAACTGATACACTTATGGAAATGTTCTGGTTTCATACATCTTTAAAATGCAGTGCTCAAGAAATCATTGAGCAAATTTGTTTAAACGTGATTGATTAACCAATCTAAATATGTAACACATAATGAAGATTACATATCAAAGTCAAGTCCCAGACTTCAGGTCTATTGCCATCAGAAAAAAAAGGAAAAAAAAAAAAAAGCTTTATTAGCTTTCAAATAGTATATTCTTCCTATCCAGTCCCTTAAATTCAAACACAGAAGGGATTTTGTTCAAACTTTCAAAAAAAACCCAAACCAACGAAACCACCAACCCAACCCACAACTGGATAAAGACCAGACATAGTCCAAAAGCTTAATGTTTCAGCAAGTAAGGAGTACATGGAAAGAAAGCATTAATGGAAAGTGTTTTGGAACTCTAAGTACAGAGGATGATATCTAGTGACTGCTATAATACTGAATCTGCACTGCCATTAAACTTAATCTTCGATATTTTTATTGCAACCTGACCCACTATGACATCTCTAAAGAAAATTACATTGTACACTACTATTTCAAGAAGTCAAACTTAGCTACTCATCTGGGCCATAAAATAGCAGATTACTCCATCAGGCTGGCTAAAGCAACTAGGAATAAAACTAGATTTACCAACCACATTATTTTTATTAGGAAATGTTTCAAAGCAGACATAATCCCAAAAGGCCTTAGCCTCATTCCATCCAAAAATACACAACAGAGAGCAGCAAAAACATGAACTGCAGTATAAGGTACAATTTGTAAATGTGGGAAAAAAAATACAAGATGTGCTGTAATATATCATCCTATCAAAGCAAAATAAATTAACTGAACATAGAATAAAAACTTCTACGCAATACATGTATTAACAATTTAAACCTTTGTTATAAGATCTGACATGTGTTAGTACGCTTGCTCCATTGAATCTCTGCACATCAAGATTTAGTCTGTACTCCTCTTGCTTGCTTTGAAATTGCAGGCTAATATAGGTGTACTAAATCACAGCTACAGAGTAAAACCTCCAGAATAGGCAAAAGGAAAAATCAGCATCTTTAACAACAATATTCCCGAAGAACTCTGGTATGTTAGAACTACATGCATTTTATTTTGGATCACAGCCACAGAGCAGCTAAAGCTCTGCTTCTTCTGTAATCATTCTAAATGTGGGGAACTGCTCATAATAGTAACAGAAAAAAAAGCAACAAATTTACTTGGCAATCCTAACACTTCTCAGTAATTCCTTGTACCGTCATGTTTTCTAACAGGTATTCATGCATACATAATATCTAGGTCTTTGTAGATCTGGAATGAAGGAGAAGTAAGGGATTTGATAGCTGGAAAGGCAAGTTTTAAATTTTAAATACTGCCAAAGTAGATTAGATGTATGATGTGTGTTTTATTATCTAACCAAGCATTCACGTCTTTCACTTTTAACCTTTTTTTTTTCCTAGGCAATATAATCACTTCAGGCAGTTTGGTTTAGAGGCTTTAGCCAACATAAAAATATATTTAAATTAGCCAGGCATCTGTTATGGGATTTTTAAAACTTAAATACTGTCTGTATTTTACAAAGGTGGTTCTATTATGCTAGCTGCATCAAACACAGAATATTAATCAGACTGTGAATGTCCACTAATTACGTGCCACATTTAAGTAACTTAAATTTTGTTAAGTGGCATGGCTACAGACATTATATGCATAATCTAACTGAGTTTTGAGTCATTTCCCTTTTCTTGTCTTGTTTTATTCTACACAGGAAATGACAGGGTCATTTGGAAATAACTGCAGGGAAAGATCAAAAAGGAACCCTGATTGAGAACACTGTATAATTGCCTGTGCTAGAGAAAAAATAAAATCCAATGAGTTTACAATCCATTGCTATAATATTTCTCCGGAGAACACATACGCCAGTTTGTCTAAAGGGATATCCATTACAACACCAAGTACTACTTTTTATTTATCGTAGCTGCATCTCTTTTAAAGAAGCAGGTCTTCTCATTAGGATATTGGACTTTTACTCAGTAGGTAATATTTTTGGCACACAGGGAGCACAAATTTACTCACTGAGCTAAAGCAAGCCATTTCAGTTGAAGCAAATCATTTCAGCCGAAGCAAGTCATTTCACTGACTTCTCTCAAAGTCTTCATTTGCAAACGGAGATAATACTGTAATTAAGCTCTTAGAACACCATGGGGCTTGTTATTTGGGCAAATCTGGCCATTACAATTTACAGTCCCCCATTCCAAAAGAACAGGCATTTATCACTGGAGCTAAAAGAAAACTTTTAAAAGACATTAGCAGCACTCAGCTTAGAATAAGGGTCCCATCCAGCTGTGGGCCACGATGTGCTGACATTTTTTATTTTTTTTTTGGTAAGACACTGAGCTACATAACAACACAGCAGCCTTTAAGCACAGGTTTATCATCTACTTTCAGCACACAGATTTCCCAATTGATCTCCTGCCCTTTCTGTTTCCTGAGCAGATGCACTGCAGAGCATGTGACTCCAGGCGTGCTCCTGCCACAGCCATACACACCAAACCACAGGTGCCCCACTAACTTGTCAGGGCTTCAGCTGTTCATCGAAGGGACGACAGAGAAGGTAATGCTCTCCTTCATGGATAAGCATTCTAAACATAACAAACTTGTAGTGAAAGAACTTGAAGCCTATGTTGGGTTCACCTCTCATCACATTTTAACACATAAAAGCAAGTGCAAGCAATGCCATAAATTTGTATGTGTAGCTTCAATGCCTTAAACTGTTACTTATTGAAGAACAATGTATCACCCTATCAAAATAAACTCTACAGTAATATAAGTATTGATTTTCTTGGGCATTGCAGTGTGGTTAAGACAAATTGAAGACTCTCTGCAATGGCACTCAGACTACAAAAGAGATGGATTAAACTGAACTGGTGCATAGGTAAGAAATGTCCATAAAAGAGTTATGGCTAAAAATTGTCATGAAGGTTTTTGTGACAGTTACAATTATAGATTGCACTTGTTCCTTTGATGGGTCATCACCAAAGTAAATCACAGAAACACCTTCCTGCCATTCCCTGGTGGAGGTGGTACCTTCCGCAGCGGCGGTACTCCCCAGCAGACAGACTGTGCAGAGCAACCACTCTTCTGTGCCTGGGACAGTGTACACTGATCTCAGTCACCCAGAAATGGGTTTAAGAAAACACAAAGACATTTCTTTTAAGCTAGTCTACGAATAATAAGGTACATTACTCAAATTTACGCAAGAAATTACTTAATCAAAGCCTCATTAAAAATAATTTTACCAATTAGAAAGTGCTAACCAGCCATTGATCTGATTAGCTAATATAAAAAACAACACTAACAGGGTAATGCTGAAGTCCTGCTCTACTTATGTAACAACAGTTTTGCCACTGATTTCATCATACAAATGATGAGAATAATTTCCAAATATTTGCATTGTCAAAAAAAGTCCTTCTTTCTTAAAATATGTCTATTTAAAAGCAACACAGGAAGAAATTATCCCACATCATTTACAGAGTCAAACCACCAGCTTAAAGTGTAAAGAAAATTTTCCAGTGCATTAACTTTAACTTCACTGTGTACTGATAAGCTAAAATATAAGTGCCATCAAAAAAATTCCACTACTGTGCTTCTCTGAGCAACCAGTTGTCTCCTAATATAAATTATAAATGTAAATCCTTTTCAATGTATTGTAGCACATATCCTCAAAACGCAGTCAGGCTAAAGAAAGGTTTATTTGATGAATTGAATCTATCCATTTGATTAAAGGCCACATCCTGCATCAATGCATTTTTCCGTGTATTCTTTCAAATATGAGTTAGAATACATGACAGAGTCTACAGTCAAGCCAATTCATTATTATTAACTGAATGCTTTCAAAACACTGAATTCCCAGCTAGCTTGTTTCTTTATAGTCAGTGTAATTAACTGTTGATAGCTACTGTAGAAACAAAATTCTGTACATACACATGCATACATAAATATTAGGACTGTGGTCAGACTAGGCTTGGTACACAACCTTTCCTGATTTTGATTGCTGATTTTAAAATAGAGTGAGATTCATGCATTGCTAATTAAAATTACATGCATCAATTTATAAATACATACACAAAAGTATCCTGATTTCACACAACTAACATCTTAACCAAGCAAGGCATTTACACTTTTTTTTTGAAATCCAGAATTAATTTAGAATATAAGGATCAAAACATCTAACTTGTATTCTTTAATCAGCCACTTTATGTTAGTAAAGCAGTAATGTTGACATGAAGTTGCTTAGAGCAATATAAAACATATGCCACAGTGCATTCATTAAATAACTGCATAATGAGTTCCATCTATATAAATGACTTACCTCATTACTTATCACAACTTCTTCTCTAGGACTGTGGAATAGGTATTCATATAGTTTATAGTGCTTAAATAAGCTAGAAAACAAGAGAAAATAGTACTATTACAGCTGTAAATCTTTAGAAAGGTAATATTAAAAATTCTGTTTAAGTTACTCTCCAGTACAGTAATACTGCAAATTTTAAAAAGCAACGGTTGTTTAACTTCAGGTACAATATGCAGAATATTTAATTTACATTATTTACTATCGGATGGCTGTAGAAAATACAGGATGATACTTAAAAATACATCCACTTTGTCCTAGTGAAATTGAACTCTGATAAGACAAAGTTCTACTCTGGAAAAAGTAATTCCTGAAACACTTCTCACCAGGATAATTATGCCTTTAATATCAGCAATAGTGGACAAGAAGGAAACAAAGTCAAATCAGCATTCAGAGTCTGGGATGGGCTGCCAGGCCAGGGAGCAAGTTTGATCTTGGAACACCAAAACAATAAAGAATAGAAGCATTTATTCTCTCAAGGTCATGTTTCAAAGTTGGCGTATTATTTCCTTAAAGAAAAACTAAAAACCTAGGTCGACACACTAGAGTTTTGTGTATTACTACAAAAGCAACTTTAAACAGCTTTTCTCAATGGTCTAAAATGTTTATATTCCTTAAAACATATACGGTTTTCATTTTCACATTTTAAATAATTTTCCTTGTTCCCTTTCCTAATGATCAATGATACAGCATTTGTTTAAGCAAAGGTTTAGTTTGTCACAGTTCATCTGTTACAATTACCTGTTCTCTTAAAATCATGATACAGAACTACTGGCTTCTGTTGTGTCATTTTGACATATGATTTAAAACACAGCTCTCTGATTTCATAGCAAGTCCCGGCTGAAGAATGATTCCAAGAGTTTATCGCACTCCTGCCTGATATAGCCATGAAAGATACAGCAATATTTGTAAGTGGTTCCCGTGGTTTCCGGCTCAGGACAGGACATGGGTTCTATTTTTAAGAGAGCCACCAACTGGGATGGTGATGCCTCTTTGCTTGGCACTTGCAAGGCCACATCTGGAATACTGTGGCCTGCTTTAAGGAGGGTTTTGGACTAGATGGCCTCCAGAAGTCCCTTCAAACCTCAATTTTTCTATGAGTGTATGAAAGTACGTACTACACCCAACATAGGCAATTACCTAGCTAATGGTATCCTGCTACTAGCTGCAGTATATCACACAAATGCTATGAAAACTTGTTTACAATACCAGTGCCTGGTCACACAACCCAGCACGGGCTGCTTTTTGAAGGATGGCAGTGCCTGGGGCTCTCAGAGAGCCAGCCCCCGCAGGTGCCACCCTGGCCGGCTGCCCCACAGCGCTGAGGCTCTTCTCCCACCGGCAGCCTCGCACCCCGGCACGGCCGGCAGAAGGGCTTGACCAGCCAGCTGCATGCAAAGCGAGAGGCTGCTGCAGTGGGACGTAGGGGTCTGAGATATAATCCTGGCTCTGGGAAGTAATGGGGAAGCCAGCTGCGGGGCTGAGTGCTGGGTCGGCACTATTTTAGCCAGCTGTCCTTCCCTGAATCACCGCTGGTACTTCCACAGGCCGCTGCCAGAACACCGGAGGCTCCACGAAACACTGCAGACCAGGGATGGTTTGTGCTAATTTCAGTAGTGCTAAAGTGCCAACTAAGGTACAGCAGAAGTTCTTCCAGCCCACAAAAGCAGCTCAGCATTAGGACTGAAATGGCGGCACGGCCTGCCTCTTTCTCGCTACAACAGTACGTTTTCCAGCAGTTAGTTAAACGCATCTGTGAAACTTTCAAATACCTTTTTAGCCAAATGGGTGCAGACGTTTTTGCGCATATGTACAGATGCATTTCCTAATTTGGTGAGAAGTATTATGGCAGCCTCATTGAACACTTGGCTCTTTAAGTGCCATATAAAAGTTTTATTCTACAGTTACATTTAATTCAGTCATTCAATTACCATTAGTTAAAAACCAAATTTGTTTATCAACTTACATACAAAATTTGGCTACCATAAACTAACAAATTCCCTTCCCCCAAACCCAAAGCACAGAGGCAATTAATTAAGTTGATACAATACTTGCCATTTCATTTGCAGTACATTTTTATTGCAGTACTTCACCAAAGAATTTCTGCCATGTTTCAGTAGAGATAAGAATTATGTTTAAGTAGACTTCGGGACTTAAGCTGGAAATGAGTCACATCAATTTATGAAAATACACGTGCTCCCTCACATGCACGCCTCTTATCTGGTAAAATTCTAATAGGGATTACTTGAAAAAGACAAAAAATGCTTTACAAACAGACACACAAGAAATAAGAGATATATCTTTCAAACTGCACTGGCAGAACTTAACATTTCAAACTTTTTTTCATTTATTTATTTCAGTGCCTTGGAAAGGAGCCAGATTCACAGCATCTGAAAATCAGCTCTTCCCGTTCCCCTCTAAATGTATTTCAATATTCTTTATGGACTATGTTACAGGTACAGATAATTTATAATATTCCCGAAAATACAAGTCATTACTTTTGGCATTTCTGAATTTTATTTATTTGTTTCTGTATCTGTTCGACCCAGTACGCTTAATCCTGTATCAAGGAAAAAATTCCTCCATTTAATGCTCTTTAAATCAAATCATGTAAATTATACACCAGTATTTGCTTTGAAACAACAATGTAATTTTCTTTCTTCTATCGGGCATTATATAAAATGCTTTTTTGTTTATATCTATTGTGAACAATTAAAAATTCCATACCAACATCTTTAGTAATTACACAAAAATAATTTTACTCATGCAAGTAAGACTGCTAAGAATAGACCCTCTTATGATGGCCTATGAGAATCTGAAGGTGATTAACAGTGATGCATTTCCCTAGGTCCACTGCTTCCTGAAAGAAAACCTCACAAGCAATGCTGATGTGTGTTTGCCCAAGGAGACAAGATAAAAGGACGATAACTGTCACCTTCCACCAAACCTGAAGGTGTCATTATAGCTGCTGCACGGATTGTGCCAATGTGGTTAAGCATTTGTCACCATTTTAGCTCATCTGTAAAAATCTGATCTGAACTAAAACATGTCATACTATATGGAGTAGGAAAAAAGCTATAGGCCTATCATTTAAAATTAGACAAAAAAGTGAAGAACAAGAAAAACCATTGAAGCAATACATTAAATTGGAATTGTAATAAAACTCAGTCAACCTAATTTCTGAGTTCATAATGTTCAAAATACATCCACATAAGAAGTGTGCTGATTCAGTTCTTATTTAGAAAAAAAAAAATAAATTCAAATGACTGAAATAATGGATTGTATAAACTGGCCACATGAGACATTTCAGTATATGCGTATATATCCACGACCTTGCAACACAATATACCTGTAACAAATTGAGCAGTTTGAACATAAAACCGCATATTTGGTGGCCAAAATACCATTCTGCTGCAAAAGTCTTGTGGTTTGATTGTACTCCCACCCAGTTAATACTTTGTTGGTAGTAGGATGGAGCACCTAATCTCTTGGATGAAATTTTCGCGACTGTGAAGGAATTACTTCATGGACAAGATATCTTTCAATGGATAATTTACACAAGAGCTATAGACATGCTATTTGGAAAGAACATTTGTTCCACATAAATATACAAAAGGCACAGACAGGAAGGGAGAAGTAAAAGAAGTAGAGTGAGACATCTTAAATGCCAAGTTTCCTTTTAGTTTAGGGCTAATACTTGGCAGGACAATGGCTTGCCTTGACTACAGAAATTTGAGATTTAAAGAGATGTTCTCATTTCATATGGGAAGAATCAGATGATTTTTTTTTTCTTTATTTTTTCTATAGAAAAGAAACCAAAGGAAAAAAAAATGAAGGAGCAGGAGAAAGAGACGAACTCTATAGTCCACTTATAAGAGAAACCATCTATGATGGGTTTAAATGCCCACTCTGAATCTGAGTACCCTGAACTGGAAGGCTATCAGGTGTCCTAGTATTTTTATCTGTATTCAAGAGGAAATATTTTTCTGCATCCAAGAAAATACTCTGAAGAAAACCTCTTCGCTGTGTTAAACTTCTCCTAGCAAAAGAACAGTCAGAAAAATTCCCAACAATTCTACATATGGATGAGTCAGGACCTTACTTTTTATGCCCATCTGCCACAAAAATCTCTCCCTCTAACCATCATTCAGGTCAAATAAATGGGCTGAAAGGTACAGATGAGCATATATTACAATAGTACCTTTTGCATTTTCCACCTCCTTGCCCCCGACATTCATGGGTGATACAAGACCTTGAGAACCATTCTGCCCATTGTGTACTGGAAAGTGGTATATAAGCGTAGCCACTATCCTAACTATGGCATTTCTGTGGAGACTCATATGATCGTAGCCTTAATTCTGTAAAATACGTAACTTTAAACCACTTAAGAAGTCCATTTGTTTAATTGGCTGTCTGGCTGTCAAGGCCAGACAAATACTTAAAAGTTATAGACAAGACCTAGGATTTTGTTCAACTGGAATCTAACAATAGAATGTTTTAAAAGCAAACGAATAATATTTTATATACACCACTCTCCCCTTCTCTTTTTGTCACCCAAAACAAAACCAAGAAGGAAGCTTTTCAGGGTAATCTTACATTTTGATAAATATCCAGTCTACATTTATTTCCTGGGCTTTGACATCTGAGAACAGATATTTACTGCTACTTGCATATTCTCTCCTCTTTTCAATGATTTTAAGTTTGGTGTGTGCAGCATGTTGGCACAGTATGAACATATCCAATTAAATAATTTAAACTTATTTTATCAGTTGATTTCCCAACACATTAAATTATTCAAATAATAAATAACGGATCTCATAGAAATAAATACCTGATATTCAAGTAATCAATGATGGCTTTGGCTTGCTCAATGCTGAAGAAACTCAAATCACCACTTCTTTCTGAATCAGTTTCTCCTATTCCAGCCATTGCTCTTCCAAGTTCTTTTAAATTATCTCCTAAAGTCATATGTTTGTCTGCAAAGTAATCCCAAAGAACAAAAACTGAGTATAAACAAGACAGGGTGGGGTGGGGTTTCTTGGTCTATTTTGATTATAAGACTTCTTGAAGTTTGAGAAGTTATATTATGAGCCTTGTAGAAACGTAAGAAACAACAGCAAACATTTTTGTATGTTGCCGTCATTCTTATCAATAAAATGTGCATTAAGATTCCATCACAAAATCATTGATCCACCTTCATAATATAAGGATCACAATAATGAGAGTTTAAGGTACTACAGCTTGGCCTCTTACTTATGCAGAGATAACCACAGGCAGAATAGTATGCAAATTTGAGGCACATAGTATGTTTATCTTTAAAATAAATTTCCTACTGTTTATGTATTGTAAAAGATTGTTCTTCTGACCATGCCCCTTGCAACATAAACCATTAATACAGGAACAGATATTAAAAAAGAGTAGCCTTTTTTTTTTTTTTTTAAAGTGCTTTCAGTCATAATTAAACAAACATGAATATGGATAATACTCTTCACATATCATCAAACATGGAGATATTTTTGCAGCCCCCCTAAAATAGATAGTTACTTTTACATTTTTTACTCTGGAAATCAAAACGAAGTGCCAAAAGAGCTTTGAATTAAAATCTAAATTCTTTTTGTTAATTGTCTTGACAGAAGAAAATCTGAAATATATCAGTATTCACTGAACCTTTAAAAAGGAAGGACTAATCTTTCTGATTTGTATACAGTGTGTGTCATCACTAAAAGCATGGTGGAGTTTTAAAAAAGTTCCAAGCACGATTTACTTGTTAAGTCTAAAAAATCTAGAGTAGAAAATGTGGAAATACCCACCCATGGTGAAATAGATTTTTTTTTCTTATTGTTTTAATTCTCCACTGATCTTCTCCTTGGTTCTTTGTACAGAAAACAAATTAAAAACACTTACAAGATGCTGGTCTTTATAGTTTTGCCCTTTAGTGGTACAGCAATCAAAACCCTGAAAATTTTACCTCAGTTTTCAGTAACAGAGGCAGCATGATATAAATAACTGTAATGAAAGAAATACAGAGAATGTGGAAGAAATAGAATAGAAGCCATGGGAAATGAGAAAGAGCAATAGAATCAGAAATACCTCAGTTAGAAGTGAAGTCACAACACCCAGGCCCAGGTCTGTCACCAGCTACTCCAAATTATCTCTTTCCTCTGCACAACTGATTTTCAGCCCCAGCTACCGCTCTCCAGAATGCACTCACAGTACTTCTGTCAGGTAAGGAGCACTTAACCCTCAATGTAATGAAGATGAACCAAATAAGGTAAGTAATTCACCCTGGCTCCAAATCCACCAAAGTCTCCAGTTTCCCTCTCTCCTTTACCAGCCATAAAGGAGTTTCCACTACCCTTTTTCTCTAAATCCATTCTTCCTGCTCTGTGCTATTCTTGCTATTATGGTCAAATCACCTTAATTCTCCAAGCTGCTGGGTCCCGTGTAGGGCAGGGAAAGGAAGGGAAGGGAAAGGAAATAGTCATTAATATAATAGAAGACATTAGCATTTTGCTCTTGGTTGAAACGTTTGGACTTGGAACTTGCACCAGCTGAGAACAGTAATTACAAAGAAATTCATCTCAGCCCTGGGCTACAGCATACTTTATAAAATGGATTATTTGGGGAACTTAGCTGTGAAAAAAAATATAAGTCATCTTCTACAAGTATTTACAAACTGCATTTTCTTTCCTAAAAGACATGTATCTTAGCCAAATCCAAATAGATTTTCACAGGATAGCAAAAAGCAAATTAACAACACTGGCTTGCCAAACCTTATGTCTTTGGGGGGGGAGGAGGGGAACACAAGATAATACATTTTTTTTCCACAGCCTCTGTCTGCAAGCCCATTGATCTATTTTAGTTGTAATTTTATATACAAAAATTAATCAGAGGCAGACACTGCCACGGAAAATTTCAGCTTAAAGAGTTAAAGTTTGGCAAAGCTTTATGCAACTAACATCACATTCCTGAAAGAAGTCAGTCAGCTTTAATAATCAGTTGTGCTACCAGCCTGTCTGGTACACATGCATTACATACAGGCTCATAAAACTAATTTCTGATGTTTCCATTCTTCTCCATTGTTATATTAATATAGTTAGCATATGTTATGATACTTTCTCATTGGAGACAGGAAGGACAACTGGAATTCCAATGATCATAAAGCACGTACGTATTCTGTCAAAATTCCAAGTCAGAAAGGCCCTTGAATTAAATTACAATGAAAGAGTATAATAACTATTATGAGCTTGATTTTAAATATTCATCTTCTCTTTGAATGGAACCGCTCAGTCTTTTCGCTCTTCCTCTGGGATGGACTTTTCTTGACATAATCACCTTCAAAGTGAATGTTAAGTAAGCATTGTGATCTCTGAAAAACGAGGTTTAGAGGATGCTGCTACCATTTTTTCTAGTTATTTTGTTCCCACTAGACGCAAGCTACATGCTTTGTTGCAAATTTCCTCATAGCCACAGAAGCTACAGTTCTTTTATTGTCATTTTTCATCTTCAGCAGTGATTGCCAGTTTACTTTCCTCATCAGTCGTTAGTTAAACAATGTATTTTCTGCCAGAAGTGCAGCATTTGCCATATAGAAAGCTGCCTGAGAGTTGACCTCCGAGGATAAAATAAATGTAATTCACCTGCTGTAATGCTACAGGATGTACTGAATATCTCAAACAGCAGAGAAATGTGCCCAAGGCTACAGTGAGTCAGTCACTGAGAAAGCTAGAATTGGAATTTTGGAGCTCCTTGCTTTCACTCTACTGTAATTATTATTTATTTTACCATAGCAAAGATGAGGTCTCTTCAGGACCTGGCTCTTTTGTACCACATACTGTACAAAAAACGAATGAGGGATATTCTGCTAAAAAGACTACAGTCCCCTCTAATAAAAGTTTAACATCTGCCAATAAGAATTATTTTTAGGTACAAGGTGTAACATGGCAACATTCAAGAGGAAAATAAATCATTTAACAATTACCTGTAATTAAATATCGCTCGTCTTCCATTTCAGATATTTATTTCACAATTTTTAATTATACTTACCACTGAGGTTCTCCAACAGGAAATTTAATAGATCCATGAATCCTGAGAGCTGTACAAGACTGAAGTTCATTTCTTTAGCCCAACAAAAACCCGCAGTATAATAATCTAGCAAAATAGCTTCTTTCAAAGATGTCTTGGATTGTTTAAAATTCAGAAATTCTTCTAGCTTTCTAGAAGAAATTACAGAATAATGAAATTAAAAAATAAAGATCCCAGAGTTTCACTTAGTCTGCTTGTAATTATATCTATAATATTTACTATTGTTATATTATACTTATATGTCTATATCTTCCTGGAACTTAGCTATATTAATTTCTAGATATGAAAGATTATGATCAGAGGACCTGTCAACTGAAAAAAAGTAAACACACACCTACAGGTTTCAACCAACACAATTTAAATGTTAAGATATGGTTAATAAAATAACAAAAATAAGAGCATTACAAAAACCAAAGAGAAATACAGCTGAAAATCTCAGAAAAATCAATGTTTTTTTGGGAGGGGTTTTCTAGGATGAAATGGAATAATTAGCCTCCACTTTCTACTACTACTCTTTCACTCTAATTGAGATAGTTTTACAGTACTAAAAAGATCTTGCTTCCTTTTCAGGATTATTTTTCATGTAGCCTCTGAAGAAAAATTACATTTGAAAATTAATGTAAATAATATAAAATTACTGAAAATGCCTAAAATATTTAGAAATTTAAATTCCACTTTCATAATGGTCAAGATATTTAAGAAGAGCCTCATCCTATTTTATTGGCACACTGTGGAAATTTTTCCACTTACTTTAACTTTAAAAAGTCATGAAAAAATACACTCCCTTGTAGGAGACTCTGCTGCTGCTGACACATTCATGTCTACTCTATCCAAACATAGAATTAGTTATGTCTTTTATAATAATTGTATGTATTTTTCCACATGAAGAGAGGGGATCGGGGCTAGGACTTCAGTTTGCAGTTATTCACGTATAACTTCAGCCATGTCTCAGGTAGCCGAGTTTTACATTAAAGCAATCCCTGGCTTCTTAACCATACCCGACAATAGAGGTGCCAGTTGTGATCACATTTTCTAGTCCCCTGTAAAAAAGCAAAGTTGTTCCGCACGCCGCCCCCGCTTCTCATTCCTTCCTAAGAAGGGCATTAATCTTGGACCTACTGGTAGGCAACCATTAGTTTTTTCAGGGTTTTCACCAAGCCAGTAGAGAGAGACTGCCAAACAAGACAGGTTTCTTTTTTAGTTAAAGCCTCAGTAACTAACAAAGTAAAGCATATATAGTCCAATCAGTTTTGTTTTGTTTTTAAAACATGTATTCCTTTGTTCTGTGTAAAAAATTTGTATGGCTGTATGCATGAAAGTCGGTTAAAAACACTTAACTGTGTACTGAAATAGAAGTGGAACATGGCCAGATGAACTTTCCAAGGTTTGAAACAGTCCATATCCTCTCTTTCTGAAGTGTCTGCCAATTCTGTGTTTTCATAATCAGCGCTTCTCAGGGATTTAGATTTTCTCTGATGCTGCTAGCAATACCAGTACTCATCTTTTCAATATTCTACAAGGCATGTCACTGACAACAATATCTATAAATGATCAGGAAACGTTGGGGCATTTAGACTTCCTAGTTACCCTGATTACTATTTCTTCCTTCATGGAAGGTGCTCAAATCCTACAGAGACGGACAGCAGTACAAAACTCCATGGTAGATGGGAACGCTGGACATCAAAATTCTCATACTGAATCAGATCTATTCTGATTTTCTGACCTTAGATGTGACCTTCAAACTGCTCGCATATAGACGGGATGCACTGTGGTAAACTAACAAAATTTCAATGCTGCTGCGAAACTGCTTAGAGTGCACAAAATACCCTGTAACTATCCTCTTTTCAGTCAGATGCAGTATATACTTTACAATCCACTTGCACAGTTTGTGTATATATATACATATAAAAATACATGTGATCAGCTGAGTCTAAGAAGAAACATACAATCTTTCAATGCTTTTCTTTTTAATCTAATGCTAAAGTTTCACAATAAATTGTATCCTTAAGCACATTTTAGTCTCTGGTGAGTTGTACACTTCAGTCTCCTCTAAAATAAGAGGCCTATCATGCAAGAGAGTACAGTAAGTGAAAGATTTTTTATTATTATTTTTATTTGATGAGAACAAATCTTCTTTCCAGTTTTCTTAAAAAAAAATCCCAGAAAGAACTTCCCTCTCTCCTCTCCTCCAGAACAGTGATGAATAAGAGGAACAAAATTTATTTCAGGAGTAATATAATCCCTATTAACTGGTTTATGTATTCAGAGGGACAGGGTTGGATTCTTCCCCCTTAACTAGTCCAGTGGACCAGCCCTTTGGCTTTCAATTCACTAAGAATTTGCTAGTGGACACGAGTGCTTGTAAATAATTCAGGCACTTCTGAAAAATCTCATCCTTAAAATATAAGTCTAGAGTCTCAGATTGAACTCCTGGCCTCCTGAATTTAGCTGCTATTAAGCACTAATAACAAGGGAGAGTGTTGCTACAGGGAAGACAAGACGGGCTTACATCAGAAGTCTGTGGCTGCCTCCTATTTCCCCAGTGCACCATAATGGCTACCTACTAATACTTTCTTAAGCTTTCCATCCCTTTCTGAACTTTTAAAACCTTTCTGATTTTTCAATAACTCATGTTACAGTACAGAATCTTAACGGTTTTAGCAAAAAAGTTACCAAGTGAGACCTATAAAGCAGCTCAGTATTGGCCTGTTCTTATTTACATCTTAGTATTTCATTTATAGCATATTTAATACTATTGTAAACTCAGAAACCACATCAATGTGGAATATCAGTGGGGAAAAAAAAAAGTCGAACAATCAAGAGATACAGAAAATACAGTAAAACAAAGTGGACTGGAGATCAACATTATTTTTCCTATCTTTCATGCATCATATTAAATATAAATGATTTAACTGAACAATTAAAGACTAACAATGTAACCATCTCAAAAGAAATATAATATAATCTATAATTTTTATTTCATGGTAATATTGGTTCTAGCATTATCATAATTGACACTTACTTTTGAACTCCTTCTACATTTTGTTCTGACAAAGTAGCAATTTGGGAAAGAGAAAGAAACGTCCGATTAAGAATAGACTTTCCACCTATGGCATCCTGATCTCTGTCTTCTTCCTACACACACATATGTATACAAGAATATAATTTTAAAAGCTTTATTTTATTATGTCAGTAACTAATCTAAATAATATTTTTATTTCAAGGAAGTATGCAAGGGATTAATTCAACAAATGCCAAAAATGTAACAGAGCTATAATTATATGGAAGCAACACAATACCCTAACACATTTTCACTAGAGAAAAGCTAGGCAGACACATGGAAAATAGTATTTTTATCTTAAATCCTTGTGGGAACATAGTGACATATTATGTGCAGCACAAGATTAAATTAACTTGTAACTAAAAACAACGGAAATATAAAGGTGCAAAAAAATCCTTGAATCTGGATTTAACCAACATGATACTAGATTGCACGGTAATTAAATTTTAAAATCAGTTCCTGCTTAAGATATTACGAATACACATACATATTACCGTGCTATTTGCTCTCCACCCTGTACTTGATTGCATTTTCAAATTTACTGTCTACACAGACTTCTTCCCAAACCAAAATAGTCCAAGATGTTTGATGCAACATAACAATGCGCATACAAGGATCTGACACTACTGTTTCCGGGAAGGTCTATATATATTTGTGATACAGAAGGCCATTCCTTATAGGAAATACAAGGATGTACATGTTATAGGGGATAACAAAGTGAGCATGAACCAAAAATTTCTTACAAAAATAGGAACATTTGGTGATATTTTATTTAGTGCATGTCATTGACCAAAAAAACCGTTTGACCAGAGACTTCCGTAAGAAATCTATGAAATAAATAAAACAGTGGAACACCTCTGCCCTCCCCTTCCCCCTTTCCCCCCGCCCAGTTTTACGATAGAATACATAGACTACAAAATAGGGTGTCAAAGCACATTATAAAATGTGAGATGAAGTAGACTCTTTACCAAGGAGCACGGCAGGGGAACAAGGGACAATGGTCATAGAACAGAATAGAATATTTCAGCTGGAATGGACCTATGATACGTTAGCATGGGACAGCATAAGGAAAAATATTTGACTATGAAGAGAATTAAGTGTTAGAACAGGTTACCCAGAAAGGTGCAAGACTCTCCATCCTTGCAGGTTTTCAAGACTGAACTGGACACAGTCCTGGTTGGCATTCAGTGCTGGCCCAGCTTAGAGCAGGCAACTGAACCAGCTCATGTCCCATAGATCCCTTCCAGCCTCGTGACCGTGAGTCTAATTGGCCTGACCTGCTTCTGCACCAGGACACAAAAGAGTAAAACCTGATCCTAATTTACTCGTAGCAGGTACACTTCTACAACCGTGGGACTGGGACTTCACAGAAGTGCAGCAAGGCAAAGCTTGCAGAATAATGCTTCTCGCTCACCTAGTGAGAGAGAGGTGGAAGACTTCCTAACACGAGCTGATTTTTGAGCCTGAACAGCATTGTTCTATCATTGGCCAAGGAGAGCCCCCAAATAAAGCTATACTGCTCCCCCTGCTGCTGCCAAACTGCAAGATATACTTAAAATCCTGGGACCAGCTGAATTACAACATTCAGGACTGATGAAACAAGACTGAGAGCAACAAAGAGCATTCAGTGGACAGACTATTTTTTTTTTACTCTCTGATTAAGTACTAGAGTACTTTCACATGTACTTTAATATGAAAAACTATTGTTCCCAATTGCAAAGAAGTTAGCCTCAGATACAATGTCTCATCAGAACAACAGGAATGAAGTAAACAAAGGCTTCCTTCACCTAGTTAGGAGCATGACATTAGTTTGCTTTGTTTTTTATTAGCAGTGATTCATGTAGTACTCGTACAGTCAGTAATGGTGCTATAATTGAAGCTGCATGCTCTAGCTAGGGAAAAAAAAAAAAAAGAAGAATGAATAGCTCAACATGCTTATATAGTTATTGAAAGATATTTTTGAGTAATTAGGAAAAATACAAATGCTTTCCTGAAGTGACCAGTGGTGGTAGAAACCTGTTGAACAAGAAAGTCTTTAGAAGTAATGAGAGCTGAATTAAAGAATAACTGATACTGAAGTTATGGAAACTGAATTAATACCAGTTCAGCGCTTTCCCTCCAGGTGTCCACTACATAGGATATTTTACCATGTATTTTGCACCATTATATGAATGGCGTATTACCAGTTAGTGAGTCAACACCTTACTGACCATACTGCTTAAGGGAAAATGTTAACATTTTACAGGTATCACCCCAGATGGACTTTATCAGTATAGCATGAAGAATTTAGTACTTTATCTGAAAGAAAAGCATATGAAAGTTCAAGACTCAGTGGTTTCGCTCTCGTTAAGCTATCTTCCAGCTTCTGCTCTGTGGTTACAGGCCAGGTGCCAGTAAGAACAAAGACCCTCCCCATAACACTCTCAGCTACCCTCCAACATCACAGCAGCAGCCTTGTAAATAGAGGTGCATCAAAAGTCTATTTTTTTTAATCCCACTGCCTACATCTCGTGCTGTAAGTAGGCAAAAAGCTGAACAGTCTGGAAAGCAACTTTTTACCTCAGCTCCCAAGAATCTTATCCAAACTAAGTCCTCACTGCATTTTGAAAGGTAGGCAACATCCATCATGTCAGAAAAAAGCTCGTCCAAAAAGGAATTTTCTCCTGCCTCCAGTACATACCTGGCTTACGACAGTATGAAACTTTCTAAGCCACATCATGTTGTCAGGCCCAGCACATGCTGATGGTAAGGCTCATCTCATTCTCTGAATTACAAACAGCAAGAAGGTCCACCAGGAAAATTTGCTGAAGTCTTAATAAGCAGTGTTATAGTATAGCAATATATTAACTAAATAAGATTACAAAAAATTATTTAAAAATAACTCCAGGTGCCTTGCACTCAGTCACCTATAATCTCTTTCAACACATTTAAAGGTCCTCTAGCATTAAAAACATATTCTTTAGCCAACTAAAGTTTGCAGTTTAGATTTAAGAGATATTCAAGCAGTTGTAACTCTGTATTGCAGATAAGGCTCTGTAATCTGCCCATCAAAATCTGACAGTTTACATGGCAAGGTGAACACTGCCCATTTCACCAGTTCATCACCGAGCATCTCTGCTGAGATTCCCAGCGGCAACACCCGTGTATTAGTGTCTTTCTCACTGCTCCTAAGGATGCATTTGTGGCATCACTGCCCACTACAACAAGCAAAGATATCAGACAACAAGAAATACTGTTCCAAATGACCGATGAGAAACTATGGGAGAGAAAGTACATAATTTCAAAAAAATTCATAAAATTATCAAGGTTTCTGTAATTTAAAAAAGTAGTGAAAGTCCATGAATCATTTGAACAATCCCACATTTATGGAAAGTTTCTGTTTGGGCAGAACCTCTCCACACATGTGAAAGCTTATATATAATATAAGCTTATAATTATTTTGACTGAATACTATTTTATCTTTTGATTTCTGTCTTTAACCACCACTACAAATTCAAAGAGAAGTTATTTTATATATGTATTGACTGATGTCAAAGAATTTAACATTCATTTTACTGTTAACTGTAGTGACTGACTGAGGTAATCCAAGGTGAACTAATTCTCGTAACACTATCCTCATGCGTCAGGGAATAACAAACCCAAAACCAATCCTCCAAATACTCCCAGTAGTAGACTTAACCTATTGAAATACAGACTACTATTAGAGAGCTATTTATTGGTGGTTTATTTTGCTTCAAAGAATTTTTAGCTCTTCTGAATGTGTGTTTCTGGCTGTTCAATACATTACTCCAAATGTTTTGGGCACACCTTGTCAACAGCATCAAATCAAAATAACAAACCAGATATTCTAAAGCAAAAAGTTCTTGAAACTCTTGGGGGGGGGGGGCGCGGAGAACACTCTCTCAAAAACCCACACCCCAGTTGAGTCATCCCTGGTTAGAAATAATTCCTTTTTTCCTTTTGCTGAGGACCTTTCCAGAGTGGCAAAACCTTGGAACACAGCAATGCAAATTAGCACCAGTGTTCCTGAAGGAAAATAAGCTTGTCCTTTGGGATGAGCCCTCTGCAGTGGCTGAAGATGTCACTTAGTTGCATTTAGTTGACAATACAATACCAGGCTTTGCAAAATCATGACTTTCAAAACTATACTCACAAAGGAATAGCTTACCAGCTCTCTTCAATTATAGCAAATACCTGAACAGTAAGGAACGAGATTCTCCTGTTCCCACTCCATCAGGGAAATTAGAGTGGACTACACTCTGCTGCCACAGCTAGACAGTTTCCAGTACCTGAGCTAGTTCACTTAAGGTAGCTCAGCTACCTCTGAGCAACACTGCTGACAGTAGTACAGATGTACCCTGAAAGTGTGGCGTATCAGTTACAACTTTAGTCAAAATGGGAATGAAAAAAAACCAACCCACAAACCCAAACCAGCAACACAGGCTGTTATTTGTATTATTATACACATTTTGTTATCAAGCTGTCAAATACTTCAACAGAAGTGGAAAATCTTGAAGCTGTCTACATAAATAGTTAAGGCAGAAACAGAGATACATTCACTGTTCCTGTTTGTTTTAAAAAAGCCCCATTTGTCCACTTCCACAGTGGGAAGTTAAAATCAATAGTTGCTATTTTCAGTCATAATATTTCTTTTGTTGTCAAACAAATACGGAAATAAAAATAGTAACACTCACTTCAGCTACATTCAAAAGAGAAATATGCAGATATGTCAAAGACAAAAGATAAAACCTGTATGTAAGGAAAGTTTTCAGAGGATAATTATAAACAAGAGACGCTGATAGTATCCTTTTAATAACAAAATATGTTTCAAAAATTTCATACAGTCCAAACATCAAGATTTATGGATGACCAAATGTATTATAACATTAAACTTTATTGATGTTTTCAGAGCTGCAGACTACTTATTGGAAAAAACATTATTAAAAAATAAAGCAGTGGCAAGACTTGCTAAGATCAGGATTCATATTTTCTAATATGCTTTCTACTGAGAGGAATTACAAGTCTGAACAATTATAAAAATATTCAATTTGTATGAAAAGGAATTGTCTCAAGATCTAAGAAACAACATAAAGATAGGGGCAGAATAGTGTTCCCTACAGCTTACATACAGACCATGCAGAGCCAAAACTGAAGACTATATAATTTCATTTATAAAACTGTACAATTCTACAGTTTAAAATAAAAATAAATCATAACATATAGTAGAAAATATCATAAAGGTAAGCTCTTGCATGTAGAACAAAGTTCAGTACATAAGGAATAGAAGATACATAGAAAAAAAACCACTCCCTGAATTCCTCTAAAGATTCCTTTTATAAATCCACTAAGTAAAAATGATGAAAATTTCAGTAGTACATTTCAAATAGATGTACAACATATTTTTGACAGCCTGTCGTTTCCCATATAGTACATCTTGTATCCTTTTACTATGATCTAACTGAATGCACTACCCCAGTGTTACGCTGTTCCAACTACCAAAATATTTACAGAGAACACTAAGAGAGAATGCCATGAAAGATGCATATATTTTTCATAAAGCATTTAGAATATGTAATAGTACATTTGACATGGAAGAGGATTTATTTATTTAAGAAAACCTAAACGTTAAGCTTTTGTACCAACAATTGCTTAGGGTAGCTCTACGCCAACAGATGCAACCATTAGACTGGCTAAAAGCAGTTCATCACTTCTACAACAGTCACAGTAACTTCTCACCATCTAAGACAACAAAGCAGTTCAACCAGAATAAAATTATCTCGTAGTAGCTACAACTATAGAGACAGGCTTGCATGAGAAATTCTGAGCTGATCTCATACATCCCTGGGTGAAGTAACTTGTATTCTTGTATTTCTCTTGACATGCAGCACAAGATGAGTTGCCTGACTCTCAGAAATCACACCTCCGTCAAACAAGTCAAAAATTGCAATGCCAAGGAAAAAAAGTAAACAAGAAAAAAAAAAATAGAGGAGGTCAAAGATAAGGAAAAAAGCAAATGTTAATGAGAATGATACAGATTTATGAAATCCTCTAGAGCGCTCTGGCTACCTAAAGCAATAAAAGGTGAGAAACGCAATTGTGATGTTGCTGGGAGCAAGGTGTGAGCTCGCTTCCACCCCCTCGGCGCTCTCTGAAAGGAAACTGTACGCCTTTTCCTCAGCAATCGGGAGTCAGGGGACTGGCGAGGGGGTCTCTGGCAGAGGAATGGTCCCACTCTGGGTCCCACTGTGGCGGGCGGGTGTCTCTCCTTTAAACTCTTTGGGGCGAAGGTTACACAGGTACGTACACCCACGCTGCGTTTTTTTACACCCACCCTTTTTACCTTCCTTGTGGCCTAGCGAAGATATTTAAAATAAATTATAAAGAGTACCAGGGGGCAGGGAGGAAAGCAGCGGGCGCCGGGAC
>KL259965.1:0-13579 GCA_000699545.1 Podiceps cristatus | reverse complement strand
GTTCTGGACTAGATTGGTTGATGCCAAGAAAATCCGTGGAAGTCATCCAAGCTCCTAGAGGGATGGGTATCTTCTCTCCCCATGGCCTCAGGGGTAGCTGTGCTTGTGGGAGCAGTGAAAATCATTAGCCAGCAGAGGACGTTCACCATTAGAGCAATACAAATGATTGATTCCTCCATCACCAGCCAAATGGAAAAGTCAGGGCGAAAAGAGGTTCATGAGTGATTATTTTCCCTCCCCATAAAATAAAAGATCCATATAAATCAGTTTATCATTGACTGATATAACTATTGGGGGGGGAAGAAAAAAAAAGGGGTACAATTTCATTTGGAGAATTTTTGTGTGTGTATTTTTCTTTAACTTTCAGGTATACTTCTAAATGAAATGTTGTGTTGAAATAAAAAAACCAAAAGCTTGAGTTCCAAAAATACCAAAATGAAGGCAAGATTTTTTTTTCCTTCCTTCCCCCCTCCCTTCCTTCCTTCCTTCCTTGCTTTGCTGAATTCAGCATGAATTTAGAATAATTTCAGTAGACCAGATACTGCATATTTTAATAGATATCTATTACCAAAAACAATCAACAGCTTGACTCGGGCAGTGTGGAGAGCACAGCTGCCACAGGAGCTGAAGAGATTGTAAGAATCTCACTCCTGTGAGAGACAAACATGCTCATGAGTCTCACTGTGTTGAGGAGCAAGTGCAAACTCACTTGGGCTTCTCTTCCTCTTCCCCCTCCCCAAACGGGCACACCACGAACTGCCAGATAGCACGGTGGGCAGTAGGCGTTTGTTCCATCCCTCTGGCACTCATTCCATTTGATCCATCCCTCTGAACAGTCATGTGCACATTATTTCTGGGAGTTTCCTACTCCTGCACAGTTGAAGGCAAGCTGTGATTTATTATTATTAAAATCAAAGCAAGAATTTTAACAAGCAAGGCATATAAGAGATTGACATCCCTTTCATATTTGCAAGTCCCATGGCTTGGCAGGAGAAGGTGACCAAGAGAGCAGTTCAGGGAAAGCAGCTGCAGAGAACTAACCTTTAAATACATGTACGTTTCTGTAGACTCCGTGTTCCCGTGTTCTGTCCTAGCATCATTCCATCTCTGCATTACTGTTGGGCCTTAATCTTGAAGTGTCTTGTGAAGTGACCTCTACCAAAATCATCTACTGTGTACCTGGGCTGCACGTGCTGCAGTCTGTCAGGGCGCAGAACCTTTATACTCCGTTCTCCTGTTTAATAGATGGTTCGTCTCTATTCCCTAGCTAACACAATATTTTTCACATTAATACATTATCCTTTCTGAGTGTAAAGCAAGCTACTACATCTATTGTTTTACCTTTACCCTGTTCTGACATGTAGCAGAGTCCTGAAATAGCTTGGCCTTTCCGGAGGCTGGTTTTACTTTGCATCTCTGTTAAAAGCTGTAGTAGAGCTGTGGACACACTTCGTGCCTCTCACCCAGCAAACACCGCTAGCGGGGGCTCTTGGAATAAATTATTTTTAAAGGAGGGGTTTGTGCGTTGAGGGGAGTCAATGTGGACACTGAATTTTTGCAGCATGGTAGCGGGGCTGTAGGGCCACAGCTTCGTGGCAGTACTGTCTCTGAAAATAGCGGCTATGACACATTTTTAAAACGGTAAACGAGAAGGCAGCTTTCTAGAGAGCTGTGGAACACGACTGTGGTATTCAGTGTTCAGGCAGACTGCTCTGGCTTTTCCAGCCCCCACGCTGCAGCATAGACAAATATCTGCATGCTTGTTCCAAGTACTGAATTGGGGCTCTCTGAAACCCTGATGGAGCTTCCGTGGCTGCTGAGAAGGTTCAGCTGATGCGCCCTGACACCTGCCAGACACCTCTGCTGTCCCGTGCTCATTCCAGGTTATCCTGGTGAAAGGTGACAGAGGGACAAAGCCACAGGCTTGGAGGCATGGTGGTGGCCTGGGCCACCCTCCTTCTCAGGGATGAGCTGCTGGCTGGTTCCTGGCAGGGGATGGCTGGCTCCATGCAGTGGCTCCGGGCATTTCTGCTCTCTGCCCTTTCCCCACGGAGTGGGCTGGGCTGCGAGATGAGGGCTTGTGCTGGAAACAGCATCATCACTGAATGGGGCTTCGCAGCTCCGTTCCTGCTTCTGCTCTCTGGCTTTGGCTTTGTCCCTTTCCCTCAGCATCACGGGGAGATGACTGCACCACTGCTGTGCCTGGGTCCCTCCCATCTAAGGAGGTGCCGAACCGCGTTGTGCTGCTCCTGGCAGAGCTCAAAGTTTGGAGGAGGAGTGAGCTCTTGTGCAGACCCCGGCTTGGGTCAGGGCAAGGGGCAAGATAGCAACAGCAGCTCCTCTCTCTTCTCGGCAGCACATGTGTCAGTTATACCTGAAATAGTATGTGGGAAGAAGGGGGGATTTTGTCTAAGGGACACCTCCTTCAGAGCCTGCCTTGCGCCGGTGCCCCCTTCTCCTTCAGCATTACCGAGTGCAAGGATGGACTTTATTTTGGTTTCTCCTTGGCATCGTCATGTTCTCAAAGAGAAATGCTCAGCTGTGCTTCTTTGGCACAGGTGGACGGCCGTGCTGAAAGGAGGGGAGCAGTTGTGCTGCTGCCTGCCTGCGCTCCCCGTCTTTCTTTCTGGGGCCTTTTCAGTGCGATGGTTCATATTTGGAGCTCTTGGGTCCATAGATAGATGTCAAAAAAGGGGAGATGTGAAATGGCTGGTTGCCTCCAATGGCGAGAGCTGGATTTGAGGATGAGGATCCAGGGCTAGATACAGCCGCTATGGTGATGGAGAGCCCAGAGCTTCTCCCCCATCCTGCACAGCACCCGTGGGGCGCACTGCAGAGCGCTCTCCCCGTGGGACTCCTGTCTCGCGCTCCCTCCAGCAGCGTGCTGTCTTAAGGGGATGTGGTACGTCCAGTGGACAGCTACATGCTGTGAACTGGCAAAATATCCACAGAGAGGCAATGTAATTCTGTTACTTGTTCCTCTGAAACCCCAACATGTTCCCTTCTTGAAATATTTGAGCATTCTGGATTGAAATGAGGGAAGAAAAAGAGTCAGGTCTTGGGGTTAATAGAACACGCTCACTTAATTGATATTTATCAGAATAGCATAATTTGCAGTCCCCTTCCCTTGCTGGCTGCACAAATAGTTTATTTGCTTAGCAGTTGCCACCCATATTGCCTGAACTGCCAAATAAATACATTTCCTTCATTCCCCAAAGCAGACAGTTTGCAGAAGGTCAAGCAGTATTGGACTGCCTCAAATGAAGCCAGGCTGAAAAAGCCAGTCCGCATCTTCCAGAAAACTGAAAAGCTGTAGAAATTAGCAAAACGGCAGAGTGGTTTTGGCTTCCAAGGTCAGTCTTGGGGTTGGGAAGCACATGGCGGTTGCTGAAGGATGCTCCCCGGGGACTTGGGAGCCGCTGGGCTGCAGGAGGTGCAGGGATCACACACTGGCAGGTGGGAGGGGGGGCTTGGGCCGTCCAGCCGCTCTCCCAAGCCGGTCCTTTCCCTGGCACAGCTCCTGTAGCTGGATCCGGGTCTGGATCACTGGCTGCCTGCACCCTCCACCTCAGTTACCGATCTGCAGCCGTTGGTGCGGGCCTCCTTTGGTGACCGACACCACGCTCTTGTGGGGATTTTTCGTGGTGGCGGTTAAAAGGGAGCGGAGCAGGCGGTATAACTACCAGTGCTTTGCTGGCTTTTTATCGTTTGGTTTTACGCTCTTCAGCACAGGGTCTGCCTGCTGGCTAACACACAGTATTGTTATTTAAAAGTTTATAAACATTTGGTTTGGCTTGTATTTCATTTACTTCTATGCCACTCTTACCTTCTCCTTTTCCTTTAACATTTCCTCTGCTGTTTTTCTTTGTTTTTTTCAAAAACACAGCTCTACTTTCCGTTTAATAAAGTGTAGGTTTTAGAGCTAGAGCCCAATAGCAGCTCCTGAAGGAATAGAAACCACCAGCTGAAGTTTGAGAGCTCCTGAGCCCTCGGGCTGCGAGTGGCTGCTGGGCAGCTGGAGAGCCGGAGCTGTGTTTGGAGACCTGTTGGAGACGCAGATTTTTCCGTTTTTGCTCCATCTGCACTGTGTCATCCTGAGCATCCCCGGGGAGGGAGCTCCCTGTTTACAGCTCTCTGTTGAGACGGCAACAGGGCAGGCAGTGAACCTGCTTGTCTCGCTGGAGTCCCCGGGGCTGCCCCACATTGGGAACGAAGTGTTTGTAGTGAGATACAAACCATGAAGCACCATCCTTATTTAAAACACAGCTTTAGATGGAGCGAGGCGGGTGGTGGCTTTTTCACACTGTGAGTGTTTTCATTAGGTTGAAGGGAACATCTGGCTCAGGTGGAAATTTAATATCATCTGTAGGTAAAAAAAGGTGTATTTTCAGAAAGCAAAAGGAAAGAAGACAGAACTTTGAGTCACATGGTGGGTTTTGGCCATTTTTAGCACGATCTTACTCTTTGAAGTGTAATGTTGTTTCAAACCAGAGTGGCACAAGCAGCACATTTTCTTTATGCATTCGGGTGTTGTGTAAGATTTGTCAAAATTTAGTAACCCAATTTTGGGTCAAAAAATGCTTGCAAACTGCTATAGGAAGACTTAAGCTGCATTAGTGCAATAAGAAAAAAATTCTTATAATACAACCTGAGTGAGTCAAGCTTTAATTTTTCCACATCTAAGGCTCATTACCTGTTAAATAAAGAAGTCTCACACCTCTCACCCCTTTGGAAAAATGCTGAGGGAGTGCATGAGGAAGACTAGCAAAAGGGGTCGTTATTGCCTGATGTTGTTGAATGTTTGCGGAGTGACACTGGCACCCAAATTTTACCCTGAGTTGCTCTCCAGTGATTTCCCAGGGCTCTGCTGTGGGCTGGCATTGGTAGGACCAGGTACCCTCCTCAAGACTGATAGCATCTTAAGTGATTAGTTTCTGCTCAGTACTTGTTGATAGCATGTTCTGTCCATTTTCTGTGTTAATGAATTTACTTCTCTAGTCATGCAGAGTGAGGTGGAAGAATGATGTAGTCGTTTCCATGGTGTGTTTTATTTGTGTGAGGGACTTCTCGGCATTTTTGTACTATTTCAGGTCTGTTGGATTGATGAGAGAAGCGGAGAGGTTTAGCGTCTGAGAACAGCACAAATCACAGCGCCGTGGCAGGCATGAACAGCAGGGCTGGCGTCTGCTCTGCTCGTGTGAGGACTCCTAGTGATCTGGTGTCTTGCATGGGGCAGTTCAAGGTGAGGGGAACTGGGCACTCTGTTGTGGAGCCCTTCAACAAACTTGGGGTGCAGAAGTGTGATAATGTCACCAGGTCGTGGTCTCCTAGAAGCAAGGCTGAAGGGACTCCCAAGGTTGACTAGTCCAACCGCAGCCCTGCACTGACACCAGATGTACATTCCCCAGACAGATGTTTTTTACATCCTCCCATGGAACAAATTCTAGGTAGAAAGAATTTCCTAATATCCAAACCAAATCTTTGTAGGAAACCAGGACGAAATCTGCTTAATTGCCACCTGAAGAAGTTTTATGTTGCACATTGGAGTCGACAAAAGAAAACACAGCCTTTCTGACTGTGCAAGCGGCAGAGTGCTGCCACAGGATCGCGCAGGATTTCTGACCCATCAAACATCTCCTTAGGACGTGTCTGGGTGACGCATGGCCCTGCAGAAACCCTCTCCCCCTCCATCCCCCTCTGTAGGGTGAGGTGCTGCAGGCATGGGGAGAAGGCAGAGCTGTTTTTCCATTTCTCCCTCCTGCCAGTTCCAGGCAGCAAAGCCCAGCAAGCGGCATCTCAGGCATCATCCTCGGAGCCTGCCTTCCCACATCCCTTGGGGACAGCATAGCTGTGGCCCTTTCTCTGCTGCTATGAGCTTTGGGCTGAATCATCCCTCAACCCAAAAGCTCTACAGGGCGGCGGTACCCGTTTGCTAAATCTTCGTGCAGCACTAGAGCTCCCAATTCTGGCATGGGGAAGATGTGGGTTTTACTCCCGATGTTTTCTCTTTGTGGGTGCCCACTCGGGAGCTGGCACAGCCCACGGAGGCCAGGGAGAAGCCCCCATGAAGGGGCACACACTCAGTTGATTCATGGAGTCATGTTTGCACCCAAATGAAACGCACACTGTGATTGTGGGCTTGCACATAATATTTATGCTATTGTCTGTTTTGCTCTGGGTGAATATGCTGTAATTTTGGCTAATTACACAATATGTCAGGAATAATTGCAGGGTGTTCCTCAAAATAAATAATATATCTTGTGTGCTTTGCTGCCTGTACTTAGAAGCATGCTTTAACCTTCAGTAGCCAAGGCATTGACTGTGATGGAAAATGACAGCTTAGGAGCTGTGGCAACAACTTCTTTGCCATTCAACTTCTCTCTTTTTTTTTTTTTTTTATTCCCTTACCTGAAAAAGTTCACCCTGCATAAATTCTGGAATAGCCCTGCATTTCTCCTTTATACTATCTCTTTCAGTCAGGCTTTGGTTTTCTCCTCATCAGAGCTCAAGTCAATGCAGGTGTAGAAGATTGTTCTTTAAAGGGGCATGTTTTGAAATTTTGACTGCTGGTAAATCCCACTGGATCGACAGCAATGCAAACTGTGTCCTGGGAGAGGCAAAGACAAACCCAGGAGTGTAGCTGTATGAAGAACCGATTTTTTAGTTCTCTGGTCAAATAAAAGAAGATTGTGGGGAGGAGGGGATTCAGATCCAATGTAATATTTCAGTCTACTTAAAATGAAACTTTGGCTTTCATCTCCAACTCTTTTAAGATCTTTTTTTCCATTATATTTCCAAACAAAACATTGTCTCAAAAGAGAAAATCAAAACTTTTACCATTTTCAGATCGTCTTTTTTTAAACTTGTTAATGAGATGGAGTTTGGGTATAGCTTCAGCTGTTCTTACTCTGAAATTTTTAACAAAATACTCAGCTAGACAATTTCACCCAGAGAAAGCCAGCAATTCTGTGCCAAAATAACTGGTGGCAGTTAGGCCACCAGTCCTCTTCTGCATCCCAAGCCATTGCTTTCACCTGTGGTGGTCTTTGGGGACCTGTTTTTGCCCTGCAGTGCTGGAGCTGCCTGTCTTGTCCTTAGCTGTGTGTGCAGGGACTGCTCAGAATGAGTAGTTCACGTATCATGTACATTAGTTTGGCATTTACCTTCTAGGAAAATCCATCCAAGACTTTGGACCTCTTTGTCCTTGAGCTTTGGACCTTAGGTGGCTGTCGCATGGGGTCAGGAGCTTGGGGAGTGAGTGAGGTGCAGGGTGACATCTCTGAGTCCTAACATCCACAGGCTCCTAGGAAAAGGAGGGCCTCTGAGAGACATGTACCAGTGGTCCCATGTTGCACCCTCCATTTTCAGTGCTTTATATGCTTCTTTTCTTTGCCTCTTAAGGGTAATGGTCAATGACTCAATGTCCAGATGAAGACCAGTGACAAGCGGTGTCCCTCAGGGGTCTGTTCTGGGACCAGTGTTGTTTAATATCTTCATCAATGACTTAGATGATGGGATTGAGAGCACCCTCAGCAAGTTTGCAGATGACACGAAGCTGAGTGGTCAGTTTGACGCCCCTGAGGGATGGGTTGCTGTCCAGAGGGACCTAGACAAACTGGAGAAGTGGGCCTGTGAAAACCTCATGAGGTTCAATAAGGCCAAGTGCAAGGTCCTTCGAGTCCTTCCCCGGGGTCAGGGCAGCCCTCAGTATCAATACAGTCTGGGAGACTGAGAGCAGCCCTGCTGAGAAGGATCTGGGGGTCCTGGTGGTTGAGAAGCTGGATGTGAGACGGCAACGTGTGCTCGCAGCCCAGAAAGCCAACTGTCCCCTGGGCTGCATCCAAAGCTGCATGGCCAGCAGGTCGAGGGAGGGGATTCTGCCCCTCTGCTCTGGTGAGACCCCACCTGCAGTGCTGCATCCAGCTCTGGGGCCTCAGCACAGGAGAGACACGGACCTGTTGGAGCGGGTCCAGAGGAAGCCACAAAAATGATCAAAGGCCTGGAACACCTCCCCTATGAAGAGAGGCTGAGAGAGTTGGGTTTGTACAGCTTGGAGAAGAGAAGACTCCGAGGAGACCTTATCTTGTCCTTTCTATACCTAAAGGGGGCTCATAAGAAAGACGGGAAAAAACTGCTTAGCAGGGCCTGTAGCAATAGGACAAGGGGTAATGGTTGTAAACTAGAAGAGGAGAAATTCAGACTAGATATTAGGAAAAAAAAAATTATGCTGAGGGTGGTAAAACACTGAAACAGGTTGCACGGAGAGGTGGTAGTTGCCCCATCCCTGGAAACATTCAAGGTCAGGTTGGCTGGACTCTGAGTGACCTGTTCTAGTTGAAGGTGCCCCTGCTACTGCGGGGGGGTTGGACATGATGACCTTCATGGTCCCTTCCAACCCAAACCATTCTATGATTCTATGGTTCTCTTACCTGGAACTTGTATTAATATCTATGTAAAGCTGATTCCCTGGACATGGGAGAGCCTGCATGAATGCCAGTGCTGTGGAACCACATCCTTTCCACCTACTCTACAAGTGAGAAATAGACTTCCCTGGAGGGACTCATCTTTGTGAGAGCAAAGCAGGTGTAGTGCAGGGCTTTGCACATGTCTGCTCCTGGGTAGAGGGGTGCTGGCAGGCAGCTGTGCTCAGTGTTGGAGGGCTAATTGCTATTCCTCCTTGCAGGCATCAGCACAGGAAAGGAAATCACTTCTCTGAATGCTCTTTTTGCCTACAAGGTGCCATTCTGCTCTAGCGACTCACTGACAGTGACAGGAGGCGATTGCTTTGATGGGTGCTGTCATCGGCTTGAGTCCATCATCCTTGAGTTAGGGAAACGTCATTTTCGGAAACTTGTCCTTCAAACACAGAGCCCCCCCCCCACCGTCAGCACAGTCTGTTATTTCATGTAATGCATCTTGGAAACACCAGTTGTCTCTGTAGTAATTAGCCCTTGGTGAAGATTCGCACTTGAGATGTGTAAATACAGGAATATGCCGTGCAGCTCTATTGTCCCAGAGTCATTTTCTTCTCTCAAAATAAATTCCCTGTAATTGCAGAGTGACACTAAGCCTGTAATCATGTTGAACAGAGCTGGCCTTCATTCTGCATCATCAGGAAAGGAGTTGGGATCAACTGTTTGGCGCCCCCAGAGTCACAGACCTTGGGAATAAATTTCTTAGCAGCAGTTAGTCAGTCTGTTTACACCTGTTCATCCTACTCACAGGCTGGGCGATGTGCCCGTGTGTTAAGCTGAATGGCTGTATATAAACCGAAGGTATTGGTGGCAGCTTTGCAAGGTGGGGCTGGACTCCTGGACTTCTGGCTTTGCTACACAGCCCCCCCCGATGCTTGGGTGGCCGCTGTTGCCTGCCCGCTGTGATGTGACCCCTGGGCAGGCAGCCTGAGGAGGCAGGCAGCCTGAGGAGGCATCCAAACGCAAATGCCCACCCACGCTGCTCACCACGCTTGGCTCTGTGGTTCATTGTCCTTTCCCTGCCCGTTCCTCAGGATGCTACAGGCTGCATCTTCCTCCAGCCACCTGCTTGTGGGCTTCCTCCAGGCAGAGCATGTCCTTCTGCTCAGAACAATTTTGCTGAGTTTAGCCACAGAAGCTGTGGAAAATATTTTGTGGGGCTGGGAAGTGTCCTCCTCACCTTCGCCTGTGTGCATTTCTGTACTCAGTGACTCCCGTGGGAGCTGAAAATGCTCAGGACTTTGCAGCTGGATTTCCTGCCTCCGCAGCCGAGTGAGACAATTGAGTGTCCTCCAGGATTCCTGCGTGTGGCTTGGGAGGCTTCGCCCCGCTTCCTGCACGACTCCCTGCAGCTGCAGTCACAGACACCTGTGCGCAGCGTCTGCTAAAGGCTCATGCTCTGCCGTGGTCACAACTTGGGAGAGTTGGGCGAGATGATTGGCCGGGGGAAATACACCCAAGGTCTTCAAGGGAAGCAGCTCCTGTCATAGCTGCAAGTGCTGTTATTCCCGAGCTTCCCAGTTTGAGTGGATTCAGTGAATCATTGTAGTGAGTTGAGCTATTAAACTTATGCTGGAAGTGATGCATTTAATTGGAGACAGCCACTTACTTCATCTTTACTCCAAACACCTTAGAGAACTTAGCAGCTCCTGGATGGGAAAAAAACCAAAAACCCAACATTTTTCACCCTCAGCTTTTCATAGAATCATAGAATGTTTTGGGTTGGAAGGGACCCCCAGAGCCCATCTAGTCCAACACCCTGCAGTGAGCAGGGACACCATTACCCAGATCAGGTTGCTCAGAGCCCCGTCCAACCTGGTCTGGAATGTTTCCAGGGACGGGGCCTCCACCACCTCTCTGGGCAACCCGTTCCAGTGTTTCACCACCCTCATTGTAAAGAATTTCTTCCTTACATCTAATCTAAACCTACCCTGTTTCAGCTTGAAACCATTACCCCTTGTCCTATCACCATTGTCCCTACTGAAAAGATTCTCTTCATCTTCTCTTTCTCGCCAAGTTCTGTGCTGATGCCTGTCACCATAGTAATCTGCATGGAGCTCACTGATGCATTTTCGTGCCGAGTTAATACAAGCCTTCATTAATACTGTATTTCTGAAGGAAGGATTTCAGTGCCCTTCTCTGTCTGCACGTTTCCAGTATTTGGCTTATCGAGTATTCTGGAACCCATCCTTTTCAGGGGAGGGGAACTGCAGTTTCTGCAGTGGCACTTAAAACCTGGAGTTAATCTAAGTAAATTAGGAGCAGTTTACACTCCGACTTGAATGCTGGTTTTGGTGCGTTAAGGGTTTGAGTGCTGGTTGGGTGAGTCATAAATCAACCTCCCATTATGACAGCTGCAGCCTGAGTGGGGGAAAATAAGAATAATGGAATGTGTAAATTCCAGGCTAAAATGTTTAATTGCAATAAACAAATATTTAAAGAACATTTAGGTGAAATATGCTCCTGAGGTGTATTACAGGTCTCATGTTTGCAGTCACATCCTCAGCAAAACTGGCACACAGGCACAGAAAGGGTCAGCAGTATGCCCAGCCCTGGTTCGGATCAGGGCTGGAGATGCTTCTTCCCTTTGCCAGGCCAATGTCCTTAGCAGGTTCCTGAGGTGCTGGTTCAGGAGCCTGCTGCTGGCATCTCTGACAGCCTAAGACCAAGCAGAGGTGTTGAGACAGACATGTCCTGCTGCAGAAGAGAGCAAACGGGCAAGTCTGCTGTCGAAATTACGCAGTAGGTACCTTCCTTCTACCTCGTTGCAGGTTGCTGAATATAAAATGGCTTCTTGCCATCTGAGCTAGCAGAGTCCTCTGTTTTTTGATAGCTCGTTGCACAGAGAACAGTAACCCCAAGAGCTTTGGAGTTTATGCCATAACCAACACAGGGTACTGCTGGCACCCAGCACAGTAACTTCTGGGGTGGATTTAAAAGCAGTTCTGCATCAGCAACCTCAAGTAGAGGCCTGCCTGCCAACCAGAGCATCGCTATGAGTTGCAATAATCCTTGGAGCCAGTGACTCAAATCCCTGAAAGGTCACCAAGTCCTTCATCTTTTCAAGAGATCATTGAGAAGCAGACCCTCTGAGATCCCTACCGTTAACTTGGAGGGTTCAGGTTAAGGTGACTTCTGTGAGTAGGGTCTTTTCAAATCCCTTCAGATTTCCCAGCCCAAGGCAAAGTGGAGTCTGGCTTGCTGCAGCCTCGGCTAATCATATTGCCGTAATGAGAGATATTTTGTGAACTGCAAGAAATGAGGCCGTGCAGACTGCCTTCGACGGCAGAGCCTCCGCTGGAAATCGGTGGTGTGCCCTATTCCTTGGTCCTCCAGAGCTCAGGGTAAGGATTGGATTGAGCCACCTTACCCTACTTGATAGAGTATAAGGTTCCTCATCGTGAGGTTTGTGCCTGCTGCATGTGGCCAGATGGTGTTTGTGCTGCTGCTTTGCTGACGGGAGTAAGCAGGAGTTGGTGCCCTCAGTGGGGCATTGCTAAGCACAGCGTTGGTGCATAAAACCTGCTCCTCTCTTCATTAAGGGGAGTTATCCGGCTTTTGTGTTCTCCGCTTTGCAGTTGATGGGGTGAGTTCCCCATATTCACCTTAAATAGCAGAAACAAAACAGAAGGTCATTAAAGAGCCAGTGATGCTTCTGATAAGATGCATTTCAGCCAAACCCTGCCAGAGCGCTTGCCCTTTTCCCCATGGCACATGGCAGATACCTTCAGCAATGCCTGTGGTTTGCGGGTGAGGGATGTGACTCTGTGGGACAGCTGATTTGGCCATGATCCCCTGGCCTTCTGGGAGCGTGTCCCTAGAGATCAAAAAAAGCATGTGTGAGCACCCTGCACCTATCGTGTCCTTGGCAAGCCCCGGGAGAGTGAAAATCACTGTATAGCTGTACAATAAGGCAAGAAGCACACCAGCTGATGCTGAATGGAGATGACTTTAAGGGTCAGCAGCAGGACAGCTGAAATGAATAATGGCAGCATCACATTACCGTTTAAGTAGAGACAAGGAGATTAGCAATCATATCATGACTGACTTAGCCTCAGCCGTGTCAAAGGGCTCAGAAAGTTAAAAGTAGGGCAGGCAGAGCTGGTCAGTTTGCTCTGTGGAAAGGGGAGCACACAGGATGCCCTTCAGGGGAAGTGCGGTGACTTGGTTACTGGATGACTGCTCAAAGAAAGCTCATCAAGCTGAGGACCATGTCTTCACCCGAGGGAAAACCCTCAGCCTGGCAAATGCTCCAGACCAGGAACAGAGCCATGCCTTAGCTCTTTCTCCCTGTTACTCTTACTGGTCTGTTCTGCACTGTGACTGTGCCCACTGGGCATGCTTTGGGGGGAGTGATCTTCTGTATCTTCTGGGAGCACCATGTGTGAAGCATTTGATCTCCCTGCATTAGTGTAAGGAGAGGATCTGCTATGCTTTCTCCAGCACCCCTCATCCCTGAATGACTGTGTATGAGCATCTAGAACAGGATCTTTAAAGTAAGCATCCTAAAGTATAACAGTATTGCTTATAAAATGAGGATAAAAATATCCCTTTACATGTCGCATGGGAATCCTAATAGCATGGGATCTGCACTGGGAATATACGCTGCATGGAAATCTCTTGTATTTAGTTGGTACTTTGGGATCAAGGCAGTCATAATTTCCTCCTTAAATCCATTCTGAAGTACTTGACTTTGTGTTTAGGGAGATGCTAAATTTGTGCTGAGGCCTTGTCCGCGTTAGTTCAGTTCCATTTCTACAGGGAAAGCTGCTCTACAGCAAAATAGAAGAGTGTTGGGAGGAGCCTGAGTGGGAGGAATAGGTTTATCCCAAATGCGTTATGCAGTATTGCTCCTTTAAAAGCAAGAGCATCTGAGTCCCCCTTGCTGTACAAGGATGAGGTTAGAGAATAGATTTGAGTTTGATTCCTGGTGAATTCTAGAAAGAAAGTGCTTATTGCAGGGTTTCTGCTTACCTGCACTTTTTTTAACGATTCATTTCTTTCCTTTATTGATTATAGCCAGGAGCAATATCATTAAGGGAGCTTTAGAGAAATAAAAGTATCAAGGTTGTGGGATTTTATTTTATCACCTCCCCACCTCCCCC